>CAJHQP010003093.1:0-72890 GCA_905132765.1 Moricandia arvensis
CAAATTTGTTTCTTTTCCAACCATATCTTAATAAAAATTTGATATTTATAAGTACCTATAAAGCTAAAAAAAAAAATTAAAATAAACATATGTTCAGAAAAAAAGAAGAAAACAAACAGTTTCCCAAAACATGATTTGCTTTTTTTTGTGATGAAATCTAATGCTAGATATGTGGTAGAACTTTTATAATCAATAATTTATAGTTTTCTAACTAACAACCAACGAATAATATTAAACTAGATTTTGACCCGCGCGGTTGCACAGATAATTTATATTTATATTTATAATTATGTTTATATTAATTAATTATGTTAAGCATAAATATAAGAATTATATTGTTTGTAATTATCAAATTAAATCAAAGGAAAGATTTTTAGAGGGATTTTGTTTTAATATTATCGATAAGTAACATATATTTTAGTTACAACATATTCAATAGGTCCAAATTAAAATCATGCCACGGTAAAATTCAAATATGACTCTGTTTTAATATAATAGATTATTAATTTATGTAGAACTTCCATAATCTTATAAAATATTCTTATAAAATGCAATGTATCAATAAGTTTAGTTATATTTAGGTGTGAAAATAATATACTACATAAAATAGGTACGAGAAAAAATAAAGTATATACCAATATTTTTAAAAATACATATCAACTCCTCAAAACTTATCACAACTTCTTAAGAATATTGTATAAAATACTATATAATACTCGCATGGATTTTAATATTTCATTGGATTGCTAGTAAAAAATAACATATTTTCAAAATGCAAAATTTGAATAAATATCATCATGATTTTTTTTAAAATGGAATGTGATCAAGTTTTTAATGAATTAATTAGGGAAAAAATCTGCCAAAATTTTTGTTTAATTAGAAGTAAATCAAATTTTAAAATAAATTATAAATACGAGGCAAACTCGACTATTGAATCGAGTTCGCTAAACAAGAGATTATTGAGGTTGCTAATTGATCCCTATAAAATCCTTTTCTAGGAGCTCTTGAGAGAAAAATCAGTTTTTTCAATGAACAATGAACTGTCTTTTTTTTTGAGTAATGCTTATTTTATCGTTACTGAAATCATATAATCGGTCTTTGACTGATGATGTTTGGCCTCGTCCTGAGGAAATTTAATGCCCCTCATACCAAATCATTCGTACTATGTAGTTTTCAGGCACGCTTTGCTTGATGAATGATCCCAACGGTATGGGTTCATTGTTGAACGGTCGTTCTCTTTGTCAAGCCTTATTCCTTTTCAACGTAGACATAGCCGGTTCTAGTAATTATATGGTTATAAAGCATACATAAGAATGTGGCCTATATATCTATTGAGTTTACATTTTTTCAAAGTTTCCTCTAATAATAATTGAATCTGCAAACTTTAACCATTGTAACATAAACTCAAACCACTATAGCTACAAAGTAGACTGCTAAAATAGATATTTCTGGTGGCTGAAAGTACAAGCTTTCTTGATTTCCTTTTAGGATCGGCTCGGGACGTAGGTTATTAATCTAAATGGACCTTATTTCAATTTAGGATGTGCATTGACAGAGATACAAAATCCATCTCCAAAACAACCACTATGATTAATTATATAAAATTTTAAATATATGTTGTGTCATTCTAAAACTAATAACATGTAAGCAATAAACTATCACATCTGTACTTTTATGATTTTTGGATACAAATTGAAAATCGGTATTTAACTGTAATAGTAAATTAGACACTTTTATATGAAATTTACATATTTTCTTTTTCTAACAATTTACCATTTACACAAATCAACAATAAAGAAAAACAGAGCTTAAAAGTAATTTCAAACTTTAAAATCTTGCAAGTTTAATATAGATCTTAACCCAGCAGTAGGTAAATGAATTAGCTAAGGGAAATAATTTGCAAAGTAAACTAAAATCAAGCGACAATGTACACCTACAGAAATATTAGGAATACGGGACATCATGTGGAAAATGACTATATGATGTTCGATAATGATGGGAGGCACAATATTATTACGACACACACATGAGCTATAACTGGATAAAAAAATATATGATAAAAATATTATTCCACATAATCTTATGAAGAAAATTCCAATTATAATCAAAAGCACTCCAAAATATTTGCTAAATAAATATGAAAAGGAACAATTTCTAAGAGTGGAATACACCGTGTGTACCTCGAGTTGGGAACTTGATAGGATCCGCCCCATTCGATATGCTATGCAATGCGTTAGCGATTATTTTCTTATAAACGTTTAATCAATATAATTTACGGATAAAATTTAGTAAACCTGAATCCATTCCGCAAGAATTTAGGTGTTCTGCAGAATCTACATAACATAATAATTAAAATTTAATTATATATACAATGAAGTATATTTTAATAATAGAAATTGTATATATTGTAAAAAAATTATATATATGACTATACGTGGAAAATGACTATATGATGTTAATAATACTGGACATCACGTGGAAAAATGACTATATTTTAATAATATTGGACATCATGTGGAAAATGACTATATTAGCAATATTGGACATCATGTGAAAAATGACTATATGATGTTAATAATAGTGGACATCATATGGAAAATGAGTATATTTTAATAATACTGGACATCATGTGGAAAATAACTATATTAGGAATATTGGACATCATGTGGAAAATGACTATATTTTAATAATACTGGACATTATGTGGAAAATGACTATATTAGGAATACTGGACATCATGTGGAAAATGACTATATGATGTTAATAATACTGAACATCATGTGGAAAATAACTATATTTTAATAATACTGAACATCATGTGGAAAATGACTATATTAAGAATACTTGACATCATGTGGAAAATGACTATATGATGTTAATAATACTGGACATCATGTGGAAAATGATTATATTTTAATAATATTGTACATCATGTGGAAAATGACTATATTAGGAATACTGGACATCATGTGGAAAATGACTATATGATGTTCGATAATGATGGGAGGCACAATATTATTACGACACACACATGAGCTCTAACTGGACAAAAAATATATAATAAAAATATTATTCCACATAATCTTATGAAGAAAATTCTAATTATAATCAAAAGCACTCCGAATTTTTTGCTAAATAAATGGAAAAAGGAACAATTTCTAAGAGTGGAATACACCGTGTGTGTACCTCGAGTTGAGAACTTGATAGGATCCGCCCCATTCGATCTGCTCTGCAATGCGTTAGCGATTATTTTCTTATAAAACATTAATCAATATAATTTATGGATAAAATTTAGTAAACCTCAATCCATTCCGCAAGAATTTAGGTGTTATGCAGAATCCACATATCATAATAATTAAAAGTTAATTATATATACAATAAAGTATATTTTAATAATAGAAATTGTATATATTGTAAGAAAATATACATATTTTCTTAAATGAAAAATAATTAATATATATATATATATATATATGTGTTATAGAAAAATTATAATTAAAATTAGCTAAATAATAATTTTGACTGTTTATAATTTGTTTAATAAATCTCTAAGGGTTAGAGGATATACACATATCAAAATAACCTTACTTGCATCCATCTCGCATCCTAACTGATCTAAATTTTGCAACTGTATCTGCTCCATTTAATAAAAATGATCTGCATCCGCTCTGCAGTAGGTTAAATAGAGCAGAATTCACGGTTTTTGACTCATATTTCCAGCACTACATGTACCAAGTAATAAGTTTTGTTTCATTTATTTTATTTCTGTGACTGCTGATGCTTTTCATTCATCTTTATTTGATGAATATTTTATACAAAAATATATTTCTATTTATTAGTGATTTTAATTATCAATCGTGCTCTTTCATGGATTAAATGGAATGAATCATTCAACATATATTTTTCTTTCGTATTTTGTTTATTCTGTTAATTACTTCTTACATTCATTTTCTTCTGTATATTTATGTAAATGGCTTTGAGTTACACGCAAAATATAAAAGCCAATGAAAATAGTATTTAAGGAAGAATAATATTATGACAGGATAGCTAAATGAGTTAGCAAAAAAAGCCAAGATAACTGAACGAAGTTATCTTATACTCTTTTTGTCTCATAAAATACATGTTTTAAATTCTTGTTTTTTTTAAATTATACATTCTTTGTATCTTAATGCATTATATGAATCAATAATGACTAATTGTAAATTTGAATAAAATAACTGCGTTTATTAAAAGCTTATTGGTTTAGAGTTATTTATGTCTGAATTTCAATATGTTTTATATATATGTGTGAAATCGCTAAAACATGCATAATTTTTTTTTAAAAGAGATTTTTTTAAATGTGAGTTTGAACAAAATAACTCCTCTAAGTGTAAACCAATCCTAAAAAATATAGTGCATATATATCACCGGATTCATTCAAAATATTTTACGTGTTCTTAAATAGACAAATACATTGTACATAGAAAGAAAGTATTTCAGCTGAATTTTTGTATGAATCAATTTTCAAGGTTTTTGTTTAAATTTTCTCTATAGACTATACCACCAAGAAAAATTAAAATTTCCGATGTAACGAAACTAAATTTGTAGAGAAATTTTGACAAAATATCGACGAAATAAAATTTGTCAAAAATTTCTAGCAAAATGAAATAAATAATTTTACTAAATCTGTTAGAAATTAATCAGATATTTTGATTAGTTTGACAACTTTTCTTCAGATTTAAATAGTATTTATTTTTATTACTTTTGCTCGAAATCTATTGGAGGTTTACGACGTATTCTAGATAATTTAAAGTTTAGAATAGATGTAAAATAGGTAACACTCTATTCGTTAAAAATCCATGAGTACTATGATAACACTTAAAACTTCATATGATATAACATATGCTCAATAATTGAATGCCAAAAACTTACATACAGTAAATCAAAATAATTAAATTAAACGTTTACATATAATATATTTACACAAATGATTTTGGGAATTCATCTATAGTATTTTTGAATCTATTTTACAAATAATTCTGAAATGGTAAAACAATCATAAAACTCGTTAAATCATTTGCCTAATGCATACGGATATTGTTAATATATTTTTGTAAATTTTGTAACTCTTAATCTCAAATCACTAAAAATCCGTCAGAAATCTATCAAAAATAACTTAAACGTCTCTAAGTCGTGTATAATCTATACGTGTTAAACCTTTTAGCAATATCATTTTCGCTATACATGTTTACTAATGTCATGGTCTCATATCTACCATAGATATTATATTACATGCATTACACGAAGAACATAACTGTTTATAACTTTTTTTTTGTTCCAGTAATTCAAACATACACATGCATGATACATTATTAAATAGATTGGAGAAATGTACTATACTATATAATATTACATCTATAAGGCTATAACCTTTTTTCAAAATAGAAATACAGTAAATTAAGAGAGCTTCACATACATTTTTAGTAATTGTTACGAGCGCGCGCACACACCTATATATATATATATATATACATATTATGTTTTCAAACTCTTTTTCAATGGTTAAAACAAGAAGAAACTCTTATCCTTTTACCCTATTCTTTTTCCAAAAACACAAAATAATAATAATAATAATAATAATAATCACCATATGCTTATTTTGGATGGAGAGAGGTGTTGCCCCAAAAGCTAAAACTTCACTTTGAATCTGATTCAGTGAAGCATTTATATATTTTTATAAGGAAAAAAAAAACAGGCACTGCATGAGGTAAGATTATTCATCCAAAATGGAATAGAACTAAGGGATCATATGAAAATTATATACTGCAATACATATATACATTCAATGTCAATCAATAATCATATTAAAGTTGACATAATAGTTATGCTCTCCCTGAACTATAAATTTCTCATGTTTCTTTTTTTATCTTTATCTTTTCTTTTTTGTTAACAAATGGCTCAAGTTTCATTGTTCGCATATTTGTTTCATTATATAATCTTATGGAATTTCACAACATTTTAATACATTTTCTTAGAGAAAAAAAAAATGAAAAGGAATTTTGTTCGTGTGGGTGCTCTCTCGAACGTGGCACTTGCTAGTTCGATGACAACGATTTAGGGTAAGATTGTGTCTTCTTTTTTCTTAAAGAGAAAGATAGTCTTCGTTGAATCATAATGTGCTCCAAACCTTTGATTGTTGCCTTTTTCATTACAAGAAAATCATTTAAAATCTGCTTTCTTAGTCAAAAAAAAAAATCTGATTTCCTTTTCTATGTTTTCGATTTTACTTACCTATCCATTCGCGTAGGTGTCCGACGAATAAAGATATAGGCATATAACATTGAAAAAGAAGGAAGAGCGATGAACTGTAATTAACTGACTTATCATAAAATATGGAGTAGTTCCGAAGATAATTGTCGATTTTGACAGCCTTATGCCAAACCAAATCCTAAACACTAATCATTTGCGCAAGGGACTTTGTAATTCTACTTCAGCTTTAATGATACTTTTGTTGTTGTTTTGAGAAAAATATGTGCAGATATGACTTTAAAGATATTGAGCAATACTAAATGGAGTTCTCTGGTATTTGTAGAATTAAATATCTTGCTCATCTCAATCACAAACCGGAATATTTGGAAAAACGCTTCTTCGATTAAACAGGTTAAAGTTTTAAAGGCGATGCATATATAAGCACGAAATTGTTACAAAAAGTCAGAAAATGCAAACGTGACTATTCTTATCAAAATTGTGGTAAACAAATTCCATGCAAATGTTATGAAATTACATCTAACTATAAATAATTATGAGTTACCTACAATTATTTTATGACAAAATAGTCGTAAAATAAATTGTGACTAAACAATTTTTTTTTTGCCATGGCTTAGTCACAAATTTTTTCATGACTATTATAAAAAAGCCATGAATTACTACAATTTTTTCATTGCTATTTCAAACCCTAAGCCCTAAAACAAATTTTAAGGTCCAATCTCCAAACACATATTTTAAAACTCTAATATTTTCATACTTTGAAGTTTGAACTCAAGTCTTAAATTTAAACTTTTTAAAGTTTAATTTGAAATCTTAAATCTAAGCCAAAAGCATTATATAAATTCTAAACCATAAACTCCAAATTCAATACTCACAAAGTGAAAAATCTAATATTTTTAAATTTAAACCCCAAATACTAAATATAAAGTACAATTAATCTCAACCACAGACTTTCATCTCATGGTCAATAAAAAAACACACAAATCACAATCTCAACCATTGTTCTTAAGCATGGACATTTTACATGTACATAAAAACATGAATTAAAATCAACCCAAAATACATGTTCGGTTCCAGGGTAAAATATTTATTGGGTACTTTTTGAACATGAGGGTTTTGGTTCAGATATAGGTCTTATCCAAAACTCGATTGGGTATCCAATGTACCTAAATATTTTGTGTATATTAAATATATTTGAGAGTTTCAGATATATTTTTTGCTATTATGAATATTTTTAATTTTGGATTCAGCATCGGTTATAGTTTTGAATTTTGGATAAAATTTTAAATTTTAAAAATATATTTCAGGTATTCTGATAACATTTCAGGTATTCTGATAAAATTTCAGGTATTTTTCGTTCCTCTAACAAGAACTTAAAATTTTTTTTGAGTATTTAAATATGTTTAGGTATTTTTCGAGGGTTTGAATATTTTTTCAGGTTTCATGTTTTTTTGAATTTCCCAGCAAAATTCATGTACTTCAAATCTTTTTTGGACCCTAAATATTTGAACCGATCTGAACCCATTACATACATAAAAATTAAAAATATTTTAATTATGGATCCAAAAGAATCGATTCGTACACGAAACGAAAATTTCCAAAATACTTAGTAAGATCAAAATATCTAGGACCCAAAAACATGGACCAGAAAGAAACTAATCCTAACCCGATCCAACTCCTCTGTTGTTTCTATTAATTTGGTCTCTCTTCAGTTTTTCTTCTACACAACACAAATTCTTTCTTCTCTTTTTCTTTTGCTCCATTACTCTGGACAATCAACCACCGTGACGCTGATGTAACAAGAGGCTACGTGACAAGAAGCCTCTGTGCACCTCACCGCATCCTCTCCCATTTCCAACTTTTGAAGCCGTGATAGAGAAGTGTGGAAGCGGCATAGAGAGAAAGCAACTCATAGATTTAGATTTTTTTTTGTAATTACGTTTTAACTAAACCAACCGATTTAATTTGTAAACCATAAATTTATTTATAAATCAGTTTAATTTATAAAAATCAATTAAGTTTTAAAACCAATTCAAATTATAGAACCCAATTCGATTTATAAGAAAACATTCAATTTCTGAAAACCAATTTAATTTATAAACAAATTTCATAATATATTAATTAGATAATTCAAATTATAAATATTTCAAATTTGTGACGAATTAATCACAAATATAAACATAACTATAAATTAGTCACAAATTATACATGACTAAATTACTCATAAAATGGTCTTTACTAACCGTAACTAAAATAGATACGAAAATCCACGAAAAACTACAAAGATATAATCATATTTTCGTGACTTTCATGATTTTTTTTTAATTATATAGCTATAAAAAATTTGCTGCAACGATGAAAGAAAATATGGCTATGGCTGTTTTTTTTACTAGTGTCAGTATACTAAAACTTGTGTTATATTATTAGTATGCAAAAATCTATTAAAATAAAATGTTAATGTTTTCTGTTATACATTTTAAATATTCTATTATTCTAATATATATATATATATATATATATATAAGTATATAGGATAGCTCTCAAAAACCTTTATCATAAAAATAGACCCCAAAAAATAAAATGACCAAATTATATTTTATTAAAAAGTGTAAATATATACTTATATTATTAGGATTAATTACTCTTGACTTAAAGTTTATAGTTATGAAGTGGAGTTTTAAGAGTAAGTTTAAAATTTTTAAAATAATATATAAATATAAAAATTTCAAAATAAAAAGAATGATTTCGCTCATTTTCTTTTTTTTTAATGTTTTTGGTGACAAAAAATTGAAAAACTGAAAAAAAAATATTTAAGAGAATTGGTCATATACATATATATATGTATGTCTTCGACGACCCTATAGCTAGAGATTTCAAACGTTACGACCCTGTAGCTAGAGGTTTCAAACTTCAAAGTTAGTTACAAAATGTTCATTTCTTTAACCTTCATTAGTGTTTGCCTAAATAGTCATTAACCAGTAAGCCATTTATCTATGTAATTTTTATCGACCAACATGTTATACCAGATCAGAAAATAATATATATGAAAATCATTTTGTAAGTATATTTCCATTGAATGTTTTTTCTATTTTGGTGATTTTTTTTTGATCAAAGGTGATTTACCAGACTCACCAAACGAAAACTCAGTATTCTACTGTTTGTCAAAACTCTGACGCTTACCGACACTTGTTTCAAAACAAAAGAAATACTGCTAGTTTAAACATAAAGTGTTTCAAAATTAAAATATCAACCACGAAAATGTATAAGAACGTATTCTTAAAAACTAAAGTACTACTATTTAAAACATAAAGTGTTTAAAATATTACAATATCAACTAAAAAATGATAAAAACATATTTTTATTTGTATTCTTCAGACTTTTTCTTTTCAGGTAATTTAAAGAGAATGGTGGTCGCCTGATTCGGAAAGTTATTCTCTTTATTTAAGAAAGTATAAACTTGCGATTTATTTAAGAAAGTATAAAATGGACACATGATATTTCTGTGGCCAAGTATAAAATTCTAAGAAAAATATGATGGCAACGTGTCTGGTTATCAAACGAAACGCCAGCCCATCTGCTACTTTTGTTAAATCTAAAGTCTTCTCTCTTTCATTATTTATCTCCGAGTGAAAATCTATTACTGAATTTTTCAAAAAACACATGCTGGCCTATTATTGTCGGAAAAGCTACCATGGAATGCTGAGACAACGTTAACAAAAATATAACTATTAATTACGTTGGTAGCAATCAGAAGTGGGGAGTAAAAGGTGCAGAAATTTTATAAATTTTATGGTTCTTACAAAAATAATCCTTCCGTGTACAAAAGATTGATGTTTTGTCTTTTTCACATATATTAAAGAAACCATAAATATCTTATGCATTTGTTATTTTTACTTTGTTTTTCAATAAATGTTCAACTATTCATCTTTTATATTTTCATTTATATTTAACTTTTAAAATCAAATGGATTAATTAAAGTTTAAAACATCTGTCTTTCAAATACAATTAATTTTAAATATGATTCTTTTAAATACTGAAAAAGTAATAAAATATTTGTTTTTAGAACTATAATTCTTAGGGTTATCTCTGACAACAACCAGCGTGATAACATCTATTGTGAAAATAGGGAGAGTACATATTTTGTGTCCAATTGTGATGCAGTGTAAACTATTTTTAATACTTTTTATTTTAATCAGGATTAAAATTTTCGTAGTTTTAGTTTTCTTATAAGTCATTTTTGAATTTACTATGTTATTCAGCTCTTCATTGATTAATACAATTAGATTTTTTTTTAGTTTTTGTTTTTGGTAAATATATAGAAATTTTAACGAATTTAAGAAGACGTTATTTGAAGATTCTAACATTAAACGAATAACTTTATGATGATTTCAGTTTTCGGATATTTTCAAAATCAATGGATAACTAATATCCTTAAAAGGTTCTGCTTTATCAAATTGTCTATTGGTTCCGTTCGAACTATAAAACGATGGATAAACGACTCATTTCCACACCAGATGTATTTTATAGTAATAATTTCACACAATCTTTCATGTTTGTTCTAATTGCACACATTCTAAGTATATGAGCATATTTACTTCTGTTTTCAAAGTTCGAAACCCGAAATCACACAAACGAAAGTTTAGCTTGGTTTTACTAGTTTAAAATCTCAACCAATATCAAACTAGTTAAACCGATCAAATTAGTTGGTATCAAATTGAAAGTAAAACCCGTACCAACCTGATTTTCAAATAGTACTCGACTCAACTCAACTCTTTAGTAGGATGTTGGGTCATGTTCTTTTTGGACATCAGGTTGTTCGAATTTTTATTTCAGTTTGATACCAACGGGTTTGATATGGGTTTAATTAGTTTGATATCAATCTAGATTCTAAACCAAGCTAAACTTTTGTATGTGTGGTTTCATGTTTCGATCTTTGAAAATGAGGGTCAATTAAGTTTATATATTTAAAATATATGCAATTAGGTTCATATGCTTAAAACGTGCGCGCAGCTAAAACAAGCATGAATGATTGTGTGAAATTGTTATTATATGATACTTTTGGTGTGGAAGTAAATCGTTTACCCTAAAATAGGAAAATGTTTAAACATTATAGGAACTTAAGGATGTTTATATTTCTTGGGTAGTCAAAGCTTCAAAGTATTCTTTTGTGTTATTTTGCTATCGGATCAAAAAGGAGAAATGGCCACATAAAGTTATAACTTATAAAATCCTTTACAAAAAAAGTTATAACTCATAATGGTGTCAAAACAACGTACAGTTTCCTTTTTGCATGTTCTATAAAAGACCATGCATTATTAGGTTTATAACATTTGCATGTTCCTCAAAGACTCCAAACAAAAATGAAGTGAATGTTAGTGTAGAGATAATATAGTATAGATGGATAATATAGTATAGATGGTACATCTGCAAGCTATCCATATGTTATTGGCATGATAAAATAAAATTTCAATACTTCTGCAAGCTACTTACATTACACCTCTAACTCCGTTGCTAAATTGTAATGTTTAAATGCTGATCATATATCATAACTAATAGAGTTTTACTGCTGAATTGTAATCATGTACCATCGCAATAGTCCGTCGCTAATGTAAAAAACTAAAGATGTAGATTTTTGTATTGTTCAGTTTTAGTTCGCCAAATACTGCATGGGATAGTACATTAGTGTGTCATGAAAATGGCATATGTTGTAGTTTGAATAATGTGATGTGTGGGTTAGTTAAACTTGGAAAATGAAGACATATTTGTTTGATGACAAATAGAAATGATAAATAGAAATTACTTTAAATGAAATAGAAGTTTAATTGAAAGAGAAAAGAGATATAGTATTTTTTATAAAAAATGCCTTGGAAATTTGGGATACAAATTCAAGTTTTATATACAAGGAAAATATGTAGCAAACCTTGGAAAACAAAAGAGCTTGTTTGTGTTTGTGTGATCAAACATTTGGTACCATTGTTCTGCGTGAGAGGCTGACGTAGTTGTTGACGTATTTGCAAAGATTATAAAGATAGAAGTCTAAAGAGTTCATATAATAGAAAAATGTGGTATTTTATGAAGTTTGTGCTTGATTTACGCGTTAGCATATTGATTATATTTATTTAATTGTTCTAGTGAATTCAAAAAGGAAAATGTGTATCTTGCTTATTTTCTGCATTTTACTTTGACTTCATCCACATTTTCAAAAACAAACCCTATGTGAGCAAAAATCACGTTTACTATTCTTGCAGCAATTTAAGAAACACAATTGCTTTTCATGTGAACGAAATGTTTCTTTCCAAATAGCTTCTTTGATGGGTCAAATTATCTTTGCGGATGTGAGATCATATGCTTATTATCTTCACGAAAGTATTTAAAGATTTAAATAGGCCAAGAGCCTTTGGTATAAACTCTTACGATAGAACTACAAAGTATTAACTGAATGCTCATAATAATTTGCAAATGTTGTAGTAAAGTGTAGCATCCACTGCTAATGCATTATGTGCTTTCGACAACGGTGAATGCATATTTACCACACACTGACATACACACACACGCACATAAAAGTGTAAATACATTGCTGACAAAAAGGTGTAGATAGATTCTAGAGCATCTTCGGTTGGTACAAATGTCTCACTATAAGTTTCTTTTACTGCCACAATTTGCAATTATTTGTCCTTTGCTCAGTCTACGCGTAAGCATACAAAAAAAAACAGAATGCTTTTATTCTTTGTTTTTCGTTCATATTATTAATTAGGGTCCAAGAAAAAAGTCACAAAACACCATTAATTAATATTATTTCCTTACATCTCATCTATACTATTAAAATAAAAGACTTTTTTAAGTTCCCTTCATTTTTTCTATATATTACAACTGTACCACTGCAAGTTTTCTAATAAAAATATTATTTATTTAACATAATATATTGCAGTTCTTAACAATATAATTTAACATTATTAGTGTATTAAATTGTGTTGTTTTTCGTTCAACTTAATATATAAACATAATATTACCTAGGAACGTCTAGGAATGTAATCTGAACTATCTCTCCTAATAAATTCAAACAGAATAGTTCTTTTGTTTTGTTAGTTCAAACAAAATAATTAAATTGTAAATCTAAAAATTTCATGTAATCTTGAACCAACTAGACTATTTATCGTCCTTAAAACAAAATAAAAGCATATGATTCACGAAAATATTAAAAACACAGTTTATATGATATAAGTTATAACATATAAAGCTAAATAAATGCTTTTCACGATCAACAAAATAAGTAAAAATTTAAAAAGAAAGTTTAAAGAAATATAGAGTATATGTGGTAACAAAGAAAACGATAATTTCATGAGAAAAGTAAAATCTTAAAAATTAAAACCTAATTTCATATTTGGGATATAAAATATATTTGTTAAAGTAATTAGAAATATTATAAAAAACTAAATAAAATTATTTATTGATTTATCCAATGGTTCAACCGGTTCGCGAGTTGCATGTTTAAGGGTTTTAGTGATTTTTATCGGATTTTTAGTTAGTGAGTATTTCTTAAAACTTAAACTGAATTACTAATTAGTGAACAAATAAACGAGTTAACAAATTTATGAACAACTATTTTTTTTAAATCAGCTCATTTTTAGTCCATGCAATTTACACTTTTGTATTAGTGAATTGAAAAAAAAAATACAAAATCATTTAGATTCGCATCAACTAAATTGCTAGAATGATAATGTTTTTAGAAATTGAAAGTTCCGTACTTTGTCGAACTTGGCCATTGTTGAAGCTATATACACAAAAGTAACAGATAATTTTGATTTGTTATGAATTAAGGAAACTGAGGTGAAAACACCACACACAAAGTCGGATATTTAGTTTAGCCAAGCATTACTTTTCTTTACACAAAACGATTGAAGAGATCACATTATTTTCGACGCAACCCTAACTCCTTTCACTCGATTGTATTGTGTTTTATTGTATTTACCAGGAATATTTTATAAGAAAGAACAAGTTATTGGTTATAGACTACGTCAATTTTGCAACATGTCCAACGATATTGACACAACACCCAACCATTTTTATTGGTATTCTTAAAGTTGGTCCAGTAATTATGTATATAAAACAAACCCTAAATATTTGTTTTACATTTGTTTTATTTTGCTTAATATTAGTAGAAGAAAGAAAGTTTGGTGAAATATATAGATCCAAAGAACCGAACTGAACCTGGTTTGAAATAATACTAAACATAAACTAAAATTGATTAAGTACTTAGATGGATCTAAAATCTTAATACCCGGATAACCATACTCGAATACGATCCAAACTGAAATATTTTGGATACGAAAATATCTAAATCACAATTATATACTTAAATATATTAATTATTTATAATTTATATATATTAGATATTCAAAAATATTAAAGTATCTAAAAAGTATCAAAGTAGTCACAAGTAAATATCTAAAAATAAAAAAGTGTTCAAAATACTGAAAATATCTATTTATTCTCCATCAAAATATTTAAATTGAACTAATTTTATGTAAATTTAAGTATTTAGTCTTACATTATTCAAAATTTTCTTTTATATTATTTTTATTTTCATATTTTGAAGACTTAAATATATTTGGACTTTTGTTAAAAAAACTACATAATTAAAATGGATACCCGAACTCGAACCCAAATCAAACCGCAATGATTCGAACCAAATCAAAATCAAACTGAAACCAAATTTGTAAATATCTGAATCAGATTTAAATTTTTAACTCTAAAAATCTGAAATTCAAATAGATCAACTGAATCCAAACGAAAATATGAATTCCACCCCTAGGAAAATATATATGAAAAATGTCTTCTTATAATGTAAAATATATAATCTAATCAACTATTTTATTCCACCCACGGTGACGGTCACTATTTAGTGTTGTAACTAAAAGAAGCTATGCAGAAAAGGGCAGTATTTTAAGAAGGTTATGCTTGATTTAGGTGTTAGCATATCTTTTTGTGTTCCATATGATTAGTTTAGGTTTGGATTTTACTTCATTAGAATATTAGTAACTTCTAGTTGGTGCACACAAAAAAATAGTAACTTCTAATTTCTTTCCAACGCTTGATCAATTTTATAAACGACCTCGTTCGTTCGCGAACTATAAACGCACTAACAACTTGAGTTTCATTTTCCACTATCTGTGTGGGATGTGGCTAATTAGTTTCCGTGCAAAGATGAGTAAGAAACAAATATCGAGAGGAGGCGGGAGACAGTGATAAGTCAACCATATTTTTTAATTGATGCTGACACAATTCACATACTAATATATATATATACTTAAAACAAAATAAAAGATGATACTTTGGTTTAACGAATGTATGAAACTGACATCCAAAAAATTTATCTAATATGATTAAGAATGTAGTGACCATGTTAAAAAGAGGGTTTGGCAGTTGCCCACTTAAGCTTTTATCACTTTATTTTGGGTTCATGTAACAAATAATGACTCAAGTCAGTAACAAAAAAAAACACTTAGTTTAAGTAACACTGTCAACGTGAAAGTGGATTTGAAATCATGAATATATAATGTCAACGTGAAAGTGGTAAATAGTTTTAATTATGAGACTTGAAATCATGTTCTGAACAGCATCTATTATTAATAACTTACAAGCAATATGTTACAACTCTGGGTGATTAAAATTACTTACGTGAAAGTGGTAAATAGTTACTCAGGACCTCGTAGTCCAGTGGTACTTGTCCCGAACTGGGGGGCTCAAACTCGGAGGTCAGCTGTTCGACTCGCGGGGAGGGGGAGGCGTGCCCAGAGCCCTAAACGGTACAGGCAAAGGCTGGCGCCGAGCCTAGGTGGTGGGGCGTAAGCCCAACACCTGATTGATAAAAAAAAAAAAAAAGTGGCAAATAGTTTTAATTATGAGACTTGAAATCATGTTCTGAACAGCATCTATTATTAATAACTTGCAAGCAATATGTTACAACTCTGGGTGATAAACATCTAATCATATCAAATGTTGGCTTTGATGGTTGGTTTTAGTTGGACGCGGATGAAACAAGTGGTTTAAATGTATGGTTAGAAATTGCTTGAAAAATATATAATGTGCAACTATCCGCTTAGAAATTGCTTCAAAAATAAATAATACAACTATTCGCCTGCCAAAATGAAGAATGGATTTAAAAAACAGGTCAGTTATTTTATTTTATAACTCTTCAAATTCTTTTTTGTTTAATCTGGAGTTATCACAAACTTATAAATAGATCCAGATTAATTTTCATGGGAAAATGTAGCCCACAGATAATCCATCTTTCTAAATTTTCAAATGAGCAAAATTTAACTCATATCCACATGACCAAGTGGAATCGAACTGTGACTACCGTATCAGAACATATATCTTCAAGTACCTCTAACTCAAGATCGCTTGGTTTATAACTCTTCTAGGTTTCTTGTAGGAACTGACAATTTGTCATCAATAGTAATTATCGTTTGGTTTGTTTCAGCAAAACCACATTTTCTCTTTTAAGTCTCCTACCATTTACACTCTAAGGCAATCAGCAAAAAACTTCTTAAATTTGAAACTATGATTACCAAATACCAAGCAAAACCATTATTGTAACTGTTTAAACAGACTACTTGTGTGATCTTTAACTACTCGTTTCGTTTCTAAATAAGTGTCACTTTGACATTTTTTACGTTGATTAAGAATTATGTATAATAGAGTAATATATCCTTATTTAATGTATAATTAATTAAATGAGAATTATTTAAATAAAAATCTATTAGTTATTTAAAAGGGTAAAAACTAGATTTAATATACAAAATTAAATTGAAATTTTAGAATAACACTTTTTGAATTTAAAGTGACGCTTATTATAAAACAGATTGAGTATAATTTTTATAAATAGTATGAGAAAGAGGAGCAGGAATCCATTTTAATCTTCAAAACATGTGTTACAATAGATCATTTTATCATATAAAGCATCACTAGTAATCAACATAATTGAAATTTTATTGGAAAAACTCGAATCCGACCTAAAATTGACATAGTTTAATTAGTCTTTTGGGAGTCAAACGCTTGTTTTGGTGATTGAATATATACTAGAAAACAAAACTTTTGATTGTGATATACAAGCTAGGTAAGAACGCATACTTGCGGGAAATTTTATGAACTCGAATAAAATCAAATCCTCGTACTGTGCAAATATTCCAGACAGATATGAGAATATATCGCCCTTTAAATTACTGGGTTTTTGTTTTTCTAAATATAATGCTAAAATAAATAGAGATATAAACTTGAGCAGTGTGGTTTTACCAGTATACTACATTCATGTGCCGACTTGCGCCATGAAGAAATTTCACTATTCTTTTTAGCTTACATGTTTTTATTTGAGAACTTTTAGCTTACATGTAAGAATTTTTGCGCCTGGCTAACCAAACTATATTAATGTAAATTTCTAATGCGTTTTTTTTTATCCCAAAGGCTTTCTACGCCCAAGGACTAATCACCACGAAACCCATAGAAATCCGGGTTTTCTTGCCAATTAAAGTGTCCATGGGTGGCCAAGGGGAATCGAATACATCTCTATACAATAAGCTGATATGAAAATCACATGTCATACAAGAAAAGTAGAACAAATCTGGATCCCGTTATTGTCGCATGCAAATGCAACTTTAAAGGCCTATCAATGTATAATTGAATCCGACAACACAGCAAACATGAGCCAATTATTATAGTTTATCAGCTTTCTTTTTTGTCGAGGAAAACTACTTGACTTTTACCATTTAAAAAAAAAGAGAGTAAAATTCTAATCCAGTTTAACCTTTGCATCACTGGGACGGAGTACCAGATTGCTCTTAATGAAATACTTTAGGTTCTGAAATACTAAGTTGACGTGAAAATGACTGATTGATTTAGCAAGTTTTACTACCAGTGTTTTCCAGAAACTTTGTTGAGAATTTATGGTTTAGCAAAAGTGTAGTTACATATACTTTTATAAAATGTAACAAACGACTTAAGGTGAAGCTTGAAAATCTATTTAAGTCTCATGGATAGGATTCAAGAAGATGTGAGCATATTACCAGTAGTACTATTTTTGATTCAATACATTTAATTTAGGCCTGTTCCAAACTTTCGAATACTCGTACGTACGTTTGGTATGATGCATGGGTATACGAATAGATACCTCATCATCTGGCATGTACGGATACGAGTGCGATCGAGTGTTACAGATTTTTGAGTTCAGGAATCCGTACGTAGGACAAGTTACACTACCCACTGAACGATAGGTCGGACGATACGAGTACTGTGATATCTTCGTATATACGACCCGTCTAAATGTTCTACAATTTTCATTAATGTATGTTACATAACAAAAGTAACTGATTTTAGTTTTTCCATATGTCCTATCGACTGATCTGGTAGGCTCAGAAGGAACACACTTGGTGCTACAGAGTGAACTAACTCAAAAGCGTACCACACTGTCTGATTCGAACTTGGAATACCATTCTACTAACATCAAAGATGGACCGATAGTCTGTTAAAACCCATGTTAACCATTTGGGTTGAAGTTTAAATCCAGACTAGCTAAATAGCAGTAATTTAGTTTCAAGTAAATATCAAAATCAGAATCAACATGATGAGCCCCCAAAATATTACCATTATGCTACCACTCTTTGGTTACTGATTTTAATTGTACACATTCACTTTTATTTATCAAAATAAAAGCCTTATTTTGAGGTATATATGCATACAAAATAGGTACTTCCACAGTGTACTGGGATAACATTTGCTGATATATGTTTTCCTTTGATACTTTAGTTACATTCCTGGCATTGATATTTTTGATAAAAAAAAAAGTGTTTTTGAGGGCAACATGTGAAAGGTTTTTTGGAGATGGTTTACAATTAATAAAGACTTGAAAAGAGGTTTTGAATTTTCAGAGAGGACTTAAAACAATAAAATAAAACTATAAGGTAAATAGTCTTATCTTAACTCCTGTCCTTTTGCTTTAAATAAGTTTTTTTAAAACACTTTGATGAAACTTTGCAAATGAGGAAAAGCTCAACACAACAATGAAAACCAAAGCGATTCGACAAAACTCGACCCGTAGATCACTGAATCATGTGGCATATTTTAATAAACCCAAATGTTCAAATCCTACTGGGCTTGAATCGCTTGATCCTGCATTGGGCCAACACAAAAATAAGGTAAATTACTGTTGTTTCTTTCACGTCAACCACGTGAAAGTACCACATAAGATGAACAATGTGGTACGTACTAGTTACGTGAGAAAGAATATCCATGCAGTTATCAATAACTTATATCAAATATTAACCTCTACAACGTGTATCCTTATTCCAATTCCCTTAATTCAAACTCGTACTAATTTGTAATTGTAAGGAAGTTATAAGTACGAAATTAAACACTTGATTGGTGCAACATATAAAAGATGCACGATGTGTTTTAATGCACTTAACACTTGGAGTTGTTAGTGTGTCGCATTCCATGTTGGCAAATGTTTGTTGACTAGTTTTTTTGGGCTATGAAAATATATAGAGAATTGTCATTTGGTATATTGTTAAGCTAAAACTTAAGTCTGTTGTACCCAAGCAAATCTAACGATTGTCCGAGGATATTCAATCAAGTTCAGTCAATATAAGATTCTACTTTTCTAGTTATATTTTCAATTCTGGGTCGTCTAGAGAACCATTAAAGACAGTTCATTGCAGGGTTCTTAGGTGGGGTTTTTAACTTTTGATTTTTTATTTTTTCAGTTTTTTTTTTACTTTACGGTTAAAAACCGGCTCTTAAAACTCTTATTTAAGAGCCGGTTCTCAGTTTAAAAACTAAAAACCGACTCTTAACAAAAATTAAGAATTTCACCTAAGAACCCTGCAATAAACATGGTCTAATGGTACCAAATGCTAAAATTACTTTTGCTATATCGATTTAGACGATCTTTACTATATAAAAAAGAGTCATTTTACATTCAAGGTCATTTTTTCACTTTTTATTACATTATAGAGCACTTATTGCTCCTAGAGTACTTTTTTCTAACTAAGCGTAACAAGAGCAAAAATCTAGTTCCTTTTTTCAAACTCACTTTATAATTTATCTTCTTCTTGTGTTGTAAATGTGAATAGTTGGATCCACCATCGCCTCCGGCCAAGAACACTTGACCTCCTCCGCCACAGTCTTGTTTTTTCGACGGACAACAAACGGCTATGTGCTCGTTGAGTAAACACTACACCACCTCCGCCGCAATCGACTTCATCTTTGTTTCTCGTCGAGTAAACTTCCATTGAGATGTGTCAAGCTCAGTCCAAGACCGTTATGTCTCATCTTCTGTCCTCTATTTAATTTTTACTACCGTCAGCATTCCGGCTCGGCACCGGCAAACGGCCGATGTAGTTTCATAGACTTAGGGAATTGTGTCCAACTTTAACATTTTTACATTTTAGGTCCTTGTAGCTTTTGGGTCTTAGGTCATTGTACTTCTATTTTTTTAGTATGGCACTAAACTCTTTAAACGGTCAAAATTTTCCTCAATTTTGGTTTAAACTTTTCGATTGTTCACTTTGATCCCCAAAATAGACATTATAATTAAAATTTACAATTATTCAGAAAGTAGATTGTGCACTTTAACCCCGGAAATTATACATATGATTTGTAAATAATATTACATAATTTTGATATTTTTCTTCAAGAATTTGAGAAGTTTTTGTAAAAAAACTGGTTAAATAAGTAGCCAAATATTATCATTTGAAATTGTAATAGATAAAACTAATTAGATAGACATTATAATTAAGCTCTAAATTGGCCATACATGTGAATACGTGTATGTGCACATGTATACAAATATACATGTGTACACAAATTATGTGTGTGCATATGTACATCTTCACAAATGTACATCGTTATTATTAAAACAATGTACAACATTTCCACAAAATGTTTGTATATATTAATGTATAGATATATTTTTGATATGAAAATAATATGACATAGTTTGATATATTCTTAAAGATTTTGAGATATTTTTATGGAAAGAAAAATTGATTCTAAAAATAGCCTAGTTTTACATTTGTGAGGATGTGGAGGCTTATAGTCAGATCTGAACTCAAAATTCAATCCCTCCACTTTGGTGTCACCATGACCTCTTCTTTGTCGAAACATGCTCATATCAATGCAATCCTCCTTGTCGTGGTCGTCACGGCAATGACTAACATGTACACCTCATAAATTTGTTATATTTGTACGCACAAATATCGTCACGGTGTACACAAATATTCCATTGTACACGTGTACACTATTTCATTTGTACGTTGCACAAGTGATGTGTAGTATTTTTATAGGTTTTTAGCTATTAGTTTTGATCATTACAATGTCTAGAAGTTGCATTTATGCATCATTAGAAGTACATCCTAATTTATGTGATTTCATGTCCTAAACACCAATAAAGCTTTCTACGGTGGAAACAGTAAAACAGTTGGTTAGAGCTATCTTAAGTGTTGTGTATAATCTGGTGTCCACAACTTTCATACTCTTTGCTTTGAATATGTTCATACAATTAAGAATACTAAGGAAGAGCTTGCAGATTGGAGACGACGCTGCTCATGGAGAAGAAGCTTATGGTCTTTGGGGGAGATGAAGAGAAGTTTAATGCCACAAGAATACAACGCATATGCAGAACCTTGAGAGAGATCAAGAAGTTGCTCATCCTTTTTATGTTGTATATCCACATGTACACTAGCCAGGACATTGTCCATATGTACATTGGTTGAGACATTGTCCATATGCACACTGGTTGAGACATTGTCCATATGTACACTAAATTACAACTGTACACTTGTACACCTTAATACAATAAGACTTCATTCACCTAATTATAAATTGGCTAGTGAATTATATGTTTTATGTCTAGAGAAAAAATGTGTCCACATGTACACCATATGCCCAGTATTTTTATAAGATAGATGTGTACACCATTTAGAAAAATTGTATGTTCTATATCAATCCTTTTAATATGCGTACACCATTTAGCTAATAATATACATGTACACTTAACCATTGTATAACCATAATCAAATAGAATTTTGTAAATATGTAACATATATTTTCAAGTTTTAACATTTATATTGTCAGTGATATCCACTTGTACACGTAAATTTTATTATCAATATGTACCAATTTTTATGTATATCGGTTGATGTGAGTCATACATATGGACCGAGCGAGTTCAGAAATTAAGTAATCAAAATTAGTTTTGAACTTTTCTATGTATATAATATTAAATTAATTACGGGTAGATCATATCTCATAATTTTATTTAATATTTTTTAGTTTATATAAATTATTTTAGGAAGCATTTAGATGTGTATAATGCATATATTTGTTCATGTGAAATTAACAGGATTTGAAGTGCACAATTAAAAGTTTAGGGTGAAATTGAAGACTAATTTGTGAATATTTAAACTTTGGATCAAAAATGAAAAGAAGCAAGAACTAGGGGACTAAAGATACAATTCTCAAAACTTGGCCAATGTTGATTGAGCTTTCGCCGGATCAATAACACACGGTGACTGCTGCGGCAATGAGATTTGAGAACACGTCAAGGATGGAGACGAGTTGGATAGGAGGGTCGTGGTGGTAATCGTGCTTCTGTGGATTCACGATGACTTTACAACCACCGTGAGACAAGATCCGACTGAAAGCCAAGACATGGACCGGCGATGACTGCAACACCAGAGAGAGACAAAGGCCACGACTTTGAGAGGGGCACCGCAGGTTCACGACGTCGAGGGGATGCACTCGTGGTCGAACAACAAGGACTCGGGTTTGAGATCGAGCTTAAGCATGGGCACACGACTGTAGACAGAGTTGAGGCGCATTTTCGTGACATAAAATCTCAGAGCTTGGATGCAGACTTCTCAACGTTGGACGAAGACTGAGCTGTCTAACAAGAAAATATGAAGAAAATGAGAGGTGTTGAAAGATTTGTCATTGTCATCTTTATTTTCTAGGTCCGATTTACTTTTTAATATTAAATATAATTAATATTGAAACTTGTTTGTAGTTAGCGTAACACTAGAATGATGTAACGAGATAGAGATAACAAGTAATTCTCATTTAAGAAATGGTTGACAAAAAGTGCTTCAGTAGCTAGAAGTGACCTAAACTGTAAATAAAAACTTAAAATATGTCTTATACTGTAAATTTTTCTAAAAAAAGGGTTGTGTTCATAAAAGTCGTATTTATTATCTGGTTGGTTTTGTTGGCACTCGTACAACAGTTGATCATTTATCAAGTTTTTTTGTTTTAATCAGGTGTTGGGCTTGCGCCCCACCACCTAGATCCGGTGCCAGCCTTTGTCTGTACTTTTTATAGCCCTGGACACACCTCCCCAATTCGTGGTCTAGAGACCTCGAATCCCTGACCTCTCGGCCAAGGAAGTACCACTAGGCTATCACGCCTTGGATATCATTTATCAAGTTTGGTCGGTCCCAGTTTCAGAATCAGCTGTAACAAGAGCGGTTAACAAATACTATAAAATAAAGAAAGTAAGAATAACCTTGTGTAAAGTTCTCCAACTTAACCTAAGATTGTTAGTTTTATTGAAATGTTACAGGTGGAATTTATGGACGGCAGAGCAGACCGACCAACTATTTTAAAGTGTACGTATTAACCATTGCAAAACAAAATAATGAATAGGATAAATCTCTCCAATATTATTTTTTAAATTTTTTGTCAAAATAACATTAAAACGATTAAAATAGATTTTTTTATTTTAAAAGTTTTTAATTTTTTTGGTTTAAATCTCATCTCCAAAATTTTACCCCATAACTCTAAATTCTAAATCTAGATTAGTTACCCCAAAAGTATAAATGTATAACTACACCTTTTAATAAAGTTATATTGATCATTTTCCTCTTTTAATGTTATTTTAGGGACAAAACATTTTTAAATTTATTTTGGTCATTATCTTTAATAAGTATTTAAAAAATGTTCTAATTGCTCTTGGTGTTAAATGTTTTTTTGTTCCGAACTTCCGATAAACACATATTAATAGACGAAGAGTGAACACATTAGCTGCAAAAATCATTTTTCAGTTATCCACCGGAATCCAAGAATATAATGATAGATTGTTTATTAATTTGTATAACTAATCGGACTAAGTCTTCGGTTAATGCCCTGACCACTTACGATAATGAGCATTTTATGCTCGTTTACTCGGTCCATCGACTATATTCCGTGTAATGGGAAATTCTTTAATTTTTTAGAGATTTGAAAGTCTTTGTTACTATTTCTTCCGTTTTTTATATTTGACGTTTTAAAAAAAAAAATTTTGTTCCAAATTATTTGACGTTTTCAATTTTCTATGTAAAATTTAATAGTAATTAATGTTAGATGACCAATAATATTATAGCTCCTATTTTGTTATAGGTTGAATTATGGTTAATTAAATAATTAATGATATTTTTATTTAGAAAATGAAACAAAATTAAATGTTTATTAATCTATGTGTATAATCCTAGAACGTCAAATATAAATAAACAGAGAAAGTAATATTTTCTACTTTTTGTTTCATTCTCATAGTATAGGATTCACTTCCCAATATGTCACCAGTCTTTCCACTACTTCATTTCAAACATTTTAATTATAAAATTTTAAATATATTTTGATAACATAAATAGTTAATTCAATTATTTAAAATATTTTTTATATATCATAAACTGTGATGTTACATATATCTTATGTAAATTCAGTATACTCTAAATGGGTAAAACTGATTGTCGACAATAGTTAAATTGTGTTTCTTTGATAAAGAAAAGAAGACAATAATTAGATACGGCAATACGCCCTTTAAAAAGAAAAAGTACGTACATTTACTTTTGGTGCAAATAACATAACGAAACCAATATGTTTCACACGATATTCATAGCGCGACCTCTCTGGCAAAACTCAATGTGAACTACTTAAAGTTCTGACTTGTTCCCATGAAATGTACTGTATACCTAGTTCAAGTACCTAATCTATAGTTGCAGGGATCATTTTGTAACTAGATCTGGTTTGGTTTGAAGATTGATGATGGCTCCACGGTGGATCAATGTTTCAGTCTCATGTTTTTCTACAAAAATAAAAATAAAAGGTAAAACTTGAATAATAAGTTGTAATTACTAACGTCCCAATTCCACACTTTAAAAGCCTAGATATCAAATATAATCGGTTGGATTGAGATAAAGCGCGCATGCTTTCTACTAGTTAAAGTCATAATTAGCACCAAAAAGATATATGGTACATCAAATGATACTCACAAAGTCAATTATTTGGACGTTAAATTTTGAAAAAAAAAACAATCAATAATATGAAAAAAATAAGGAGGGAAAAACAGGCGTGTTGTTGTAGAGTAGGTGTGTGGAAAAAACAACACATAGACATCGTTTAATTGGTTCCGTGTTGCGTAATTCGTCCCATCATAGTTTACCCGAGATGTGACAATGATGTAGTTTAATTTGTGTAGATTTTCTTATTATATATAGATTTTTCCTTTTGATATAAATTTGGATAATTGTACAGTTTTCTTCTATAAAGAAATCAAGCATTTGGTGATCAACATTTCGAACCGGTCACACCCAACACCGTACCAGTCTTCCCGGTCGCCGATGCTGCCCTGTTCTCGCGGATGCTGATGCTGCCCTATTCTCGCTGATACTGATGCTGATGCTGAGAAATCTTGACCGGAGCCAATGCTGCCATGTACTAGCCGCACAGAGTCACCTTGTCCAACATACACTTTCTTGACATTCTCATAAGCACCACCATCGTCCCATATCTCTCCTCCACGACCACCTTGAGCTTCTAGTTTGGTCGGACCACCTGAATCCGGTGGAGTCACCGGAGTGGTTGACGGAGCTATGTAGACTCCGAGAAAATGAATAGCATCACTGGCACTTCCATGGAATCCAACAATTTTTCCGCCTGCAAGCTCAGCTTCTGTTCCAGAGGCCATTCCAAAAGGCTGAGAAACTTTGCCTTTGAATGTTTTGAAGAGAAGAGCAGTGATGATCTCTACTGGTGTTCCAAAGAGCTTCTCGTAGTACACTTTCACGGATCTGATGTAATCTTATGGATCAATCTCAAACTAACAAAAAAAAACAAATCAATAAAGCTCTCATGGTCATTTTGTTGAACGTATTTATAAATAAATGTTTACCTCTGTTCCAAGAGCTGTCTTCTTCCCATGTTCGAATGATACGATCTTGCCGTCTTTACCGTAATCAAACTTGATGTAAACCATACCAGAGTCACCTTGCCCTGTTCTCGCCGCTTGGCTATTCGCAGCCCACGCTCGCTCTGCTCTCCAGCTACCAGCTCCCGCTCCGACGCCGGTGTCCTCCGCCCCATGAGACCCGAAAAAAAGAAGAAAAGAGAGAAGCAATCACCATCTCTCCTCTACCCAATAGAGAGGTGACAGGTGCCCCTTAAGAAACGTTCCCTCACTCTCTTAATTAAGAGACGTATCTTCGATTAATGTATTTTTTTCTTTTTTTAAAAAATATTTATTAAGCTAACAACCTTGTTAAGAGTCAGCGATAAACATGTTCTAACCTAGACACACAAAATATCAGACGTTGAAGCAATTAAATCACTGCATTTAAAAAACAGAAATTACACCCTATATACATGAAAAAAAACAAAATTCACTAACTAACCAAAATCCTCTCCTCTCTCCTATTTTTTCCTATTTCTCTACTTTTTCTCCAAAAATCTAATTTTTTTTTTTGGTTATTTGGCAAATAAGCCCCCAAAAAAAAACCTATGAGAAAATTTAATCATATGGATCCAGCAGTATATCGAGTTGGTCTTTCTGAATTCAAATAAATGGTGACTTTACAGGCTATTTTAACAGTAAGCGAGGTTTTCGCGATAATTGTTCTCTCTCCTCACACTCATTTGTTATATGTATGCAAAATTTTTGGATAAATCTACGACAGAATCTACCCTTATTGTCAGGATCTTTAGCATATTTCTCTTTGATTTGTTGATAATATTCTTATGTTCTTGAAGGGAAACAAAGTTCTATAAAAGGTATTTTGGATGTCTTTAGGCAATATGTTAATCTCTTCGGGCTGAGCATTAGTTCTGAAAAAAGAAGTTTATGGCTGGAGTACATGATGATGACATTGTCGCAATTTTATTCAATTTTATTTTTTTACAAATGATGCAGTAACTATAAAATAAATTTGTGTGATGAATAAAATTTAACATTCATTCAAAAAGTTATTTATCTCTACAAGAATAGTCTATATTATACATAACTATTTATAGACATATCATTTATAACATTTTTCGGCATAACATACATAAATTAGAATTAGGAACTTTGTATAGATTTTGAATAGTACACAATCAAAGTAAAAAATCACACTATAATATTGCTTTAAAACACTTTGTTTAATATATAGAAATCATGTCTCTCTGTGTTGGAGTTTTAGAGCATAATTAGTGAAAGTTTCTCACAAGATTCATCATTAAACAACTAACAAAATTAGTAAAACAAAGAGAGAGAATACAAAAAAGAAAAAAAAAAAGAAAAAAAGAAAAACGAGAGAAGTGATTCTTTTATTAGAGACGTTTCTTTTCTAATTGGTACAACTCACTTAAAAATTAAACAAAAAAAAAAGACAATTTAAAAAATACTTTTTTTGTTTTCCTTGAGAGAATGAGGCAGTCTCTTGCCACTGCTAAGAGCACCATTAACCACTTATTTTTTTGTTTTTTTTTTTTTGACTTTTAAAAAAAAAAAATTAAAAAGGGACCAATTACGGGCCGTCACGTGTCAGTGGGACCCGCAAACAGTATAAGAGCTGGTGCTTAAATAAGCAATTTAGGATGTGGTGCTTAGGAGGTGTTTAGCTTTTTGGTGGGCCCCATACGCTAAGCGGGTGCTCTAATGCTCTTAATTTCCCTGTGTTTGGGGCTTTGTCTCTGGAGATTTAGGACATGCCAGTTTATGTATCTCAATCTTATATCCTTCCTTAATGAATGAAATCATTAGTGTTAAAAAAATATATATAGATATAAGACATGATTTCTACTCTTGGAGACCTAAAATATATACTATAACAAGAAACGTTGCGTTTTAATTGACGAACGAGAAACATTACGTTTATGGTAAGGTTTAATAAAATAATATGTGTTCGAGTGAAAGAAATGGTGAAGAAAATTGTCAAGTCTACAGCCCCCACTATAGATGACACATTGATAGAGATCAATCGCACACCTTCCTGTCCCCTTAGATCTATATATGTTACCAAATCTTTAACCATTTGACAGTATAGTATGACTTGTCTAATGTATGTAAATTTTGATTTGAGGTCTGACATGTCATAGTCATGAGTCCCAATGAAAACAGTCCCTTAATCTACGGTTAGGTGGTTGCTGCTCACCTTACTCTCTTGTCTCACCTCTTCCTTTTTTTTTTGTATCGTCTGTCACATCCATCTATCTTTTTAAACTAATAAGACAATCCCTTTTTCAAATTTCTACATAACAACAATCGACTGATTATTTTACATTGATTTTGCCGACCAATACTTCTAATTCTGATTTATGATATAATCTAAAAAATAGTAACGTCCAAGAACACCTGACGAATTAACTTTGGTTTGGTTATTTAAACTAGTCAGGCGCCATATCTCTAACACGTAACAGTTTACGCAAACATTATATTTATCGATCAGTTTCATGTGGAAATAGAAATGATACGTGAATTAGACTAAAATAACGTTATAGAAAACTATTAAAAACGTGAAAGTATTTTAACTAAAAAAAATCATACGTGAAAGTAGTCGATATTTTAATTAAACAGTATAAATGACAGAAACCTAATCCCTACCACAAAGTCAAATATATAAATTATAAAAATATAGTTTAATTTAAAACTAAACTGCTTAAATAAAATTAGTCCCCACAAGCATTAAAAACTCCATTAAAGACCATTATAAAACAGGACAAGAGTTCCACGTCAAACTTCAGTTAAAAGTCTCAGTTCCCTTAAAAGCTCTCTCTCTCTTTTTATAGTTTCATCGAACAAGATGAAGTCAATCTTATCCAGCACTTCTCTTGACTCTTCATTCTCTCTCTCTAAACGTTACTTCAGTTGGAAGAAGAAGAAGGTTCAAGAACAAGACGAAGAAGAAGAAGATGACGAAGACGACCTTCACAACAACAACGAAGAAAAGATCTTGACCCGTTTCAACTTCTCCTCTGACCCGACCCGCCCGGATCATTTCCATACTCAACAGATAATGAAAAATAAGAAGAAGAAAAAGACTATCGAGAAGATCCGTTGCGCGCTCGGGTTCTCTAACTCGGGTCTGGGTTTCCGGGTCGTTGGTACACTATTCGGAAACCGTCGGGGACACGTGTACTTCGCTGTACAGGATGACCCGACCCGGTTACCCGCGGTTCTGATCCAGTTACCGACTCCGACAAGCATTCTCGTAAAGGAAATGGCTTCGGGGCTGGTGAGGATCGCTCTCGAAACGGCGGCGTTTAAGACAGGTTCTAAGAAGCTTTTGGAGGAGTCCACGTGGCGGACGTACTGTAACGGCAGAAAATGCGGCTACGCGGCGAGGAAAGAGTGTGGAGAGGCGGAGTGGAGAGTGTTGAAGGCGGTGGGTCCTATAACTATGGGTGCCGGAGTTTTACCGGCGGCGGCGGCGGGAGAAGGGAATGAAGCGGTGGGGTCCGAGAAAGGTGAGCTCATGTATATGAGAGCCCGGTTCGAGCGGGTTATCGGGTCGAGAGATTCGGAGGCCTTTTACATGATGAGTCCTGATGGGTCGATTGGTGGGCCGGAGCTTAGTGTCTATTTTCTAAGGGTTTAAGTGGAAGAAAAAAAACATATTAGTAATGGTTAAGGAAGGTAATATGTGCCAAGGAATGTAATAATGTGTTTTTGATTTTTAAGTGGTGGGATATGAAATATGGGTAAATGTTATTTTGTAGCAATGGTTTTATGAAATCTATGCTTCTTTTGGCATTTGTCAATGTTGAATTATCCTAATCAAACCTTTTTTCTTTGTAATAAGTATAATTTTATTAGTTAAAAAACTATAAACTTCTTTACCAAAAAAGATAGTTGAATGATTGGGAAAACTTTAAGAGTAAATATTTAAAAATAACTAAAACACAAAAGAAGAGAATCTTATTTACAGGTGCTTCAGTTCATACTCTTGCTTCAGGGGTTTTTTTTTGCTTATCACGTGTAACTGAGTGAGTTAGTAAGAGATTTGTTTGAGAGACAAAGTAAGAGAACTTGAAAAAGAGAAAGTTGTTTCGTCATGAAGTTACATTGGATTTCCTGATAGATTTTTCCATGATCTGACCTACGGATCCCAAACTCTCTCCGTTTCGTTTTACTTGTTTAGGTTTGTATATTAAGAAATCATTTAATTTTATATATTTTTTAGATAAAAACACAATTACATATACATTTAGCCACATTTCAACCAATAGAAAAATAGAATAACAGATAAAACTAATAAATTTTGTATTGGAATTATAAAACGACACTTATTTTGAAACGAAAAAATTTCTCTACAACGACAACTAAATCGAAACGGAGGTAATATTATTTAATTTTTAGCCTAACAGGTATATTCGAAGCTTCTAGTGTCTACAATCATTCTTTGGTTCGAGTTAAGGAGTAAACCTCACATAAGGAAACAATACAAAAAGAAAGTACCACGCAACTTCTCACAAGTTGATGATAATATACGAACATGAAAAAAGGATAAGCTACCTTTTGTTGTTGTTCCTGTTCTTTGCCTTTAGATAGTGAAACCTGAACTTTGAATCCTTCAGTATGTAGTATTGGACAGACAGAAGGAGACCACAGTCAAATTGAAAGTTAAGATTTGGTAGACAAATACACCATGTTAAAATTCTTACTGCGATATAAATGAACCATCTACTTCCCTCTAGTATATAACATAACCAGTATACAAAAACTGTGACAGAGTTACGGGCCTACAAGCGAAAAGTTTCCATGGGCCAAAAGTTGGGTACGTAAAATAACTCTTCTTCAACGCTCTTAGATAGTATCATAGTACTAACTAATTCAATAGACTATTTATGAGCATTGCATCACCATATCTTCTGTCAAATTAAACAAATAAGGTTTCGGAATTAGTTTTTCCATGCTCTTCTTGAGCTTATACATTAGAGTTCAAAACTATAAGCACTTCATACAATAGACATTCTTTTTTTAGTTATTCATCGAAATTAATATGTTTTTTTATGATAATATATATATTTTCAAATATAAGACTGATCCGTGATGGCTAAGAGTTAACTTAATAAGTACGTATATAATCACAAAATATCTATCCATTGACAGCTATAACCCATAAGTTGGATTGGTCCATCCAAATTTAATACTCCAATTAGTTTCCAAGGAGATTATGATATGAGAGAATGAGATATACATACAATGCTGGGAAAAAATACAAGAGATGTATACAATATACGTTTGTTTTTCCAACGAGATATTACAAATGTGAATGAAATCAAATGAGAAAAGACCAAAAAACATATACTAAAAAGATCAAATCCGTCAGAAACAATTTGAAGAATCTTCTAAATATATAGTATGATTGTCAAAAAACAACTAAACATTAAAAAAAAAAAAGACCAACTAGTGTTTGAGATCATTCACCACAGAGTTGTGCCTTCTGGAAGGTCCCGAAGGTGGTACAAGCACCCGTTTGGACAACAAATGGAACACACGACCTTTGAATCTAAAACCCTCTGTGAACTCATGTCTTGGTGATCTTGATCTTGTTTGAGCTATTTCAGTTTCAGAAATCTTAATTGCTCCCACCCTTGCCGCGGCGTTGTATGAACTAAAAACCAAGAGGATCATTACGAAATAAACACTTGCAAACATGGTTTTGTATGAAAGATTCATATAGTGGTCGGGGAAAGAAGATGCAGGAGGAGACACTGATTTAGAAACTCGCTAGGGTTTTATAGAGTTTGGATTATTGGAAGGTTTAGTATTTGAGTTGTATATATATGCATATGTACCTATATTTGTGTATATATGTTCATTATATTTTATATCATATATGTCGGTACGCACATTTGTGTATGTGTAAATCGCGGTCAAACAAGAAAAGCAAAGAAAATTGAGAAGTGACCCGCAAGCAATGGAGTTTTATAATATTTAGTGCTTATAAGGTCAACGAATAAACAAATAAAAATAAATAAATTATATTAGTTGGACTTTACGTGGGAGGATGGTGTTCGTGATTACCTCAAGTTGTCTGTCAACACTAAATTATTAAACATTACTATATATCATATGAAGTGAAACTTATATTATGCGATTTGTATGTATATTTATTTTAAAAAATAAACATTATTTTGTAAATGATCTTTTGCGTCTTCGGTTGTGAAAGAACATTAATATATATATATAATATATATATATATATATATATATATATATATATTTAAGAACATTAAATTTATTCTAGTTTATTTTATACAAGCTTTTCATGAGAGATCTAGAAAAGTCCTACGTAAACAATATAACTATTAAGTTCAGCACAGCTGCTGCACGTATAGATGACTCAAATTAATTGTTACAAAAGAAAGAAGTGAAGAAATTAATTCCGCTATTTAGGGTCACCAAACAATTAATTTATCAACAAAATAATTAATTTATTACTCCTTCCGTTTCGTTTTACTCGTCGTTTTAGATTTTTACACGCAAATTAATAAACTATTTAATTTTACATATTTTCTAGATAAAAACACAATTACCTATACAACTAACCACATTTCAACCAATAGAAAAATAAAATAATAGATAAAATTAATAAATTTTACATTGAAATTATAAAACGACACTTATTTTGAAACAAAAAAATTTCTCTACAACGACAACTAAATTGAAACGGAGGTAGTATAACTTATACTAGTAATTATCTAGTGCAGCTAATATTTAAATTATTTACCAGGCACCTAATTTTTTCTGTTATAACAACTAAGCATAACGTCCAATGAAATTCATTTGCATAATCCATAGTTACCAAAATAAAATATTTGCATGTGCCAGGTGGCGATTTTCGTGCAGTCAACATTGCAGACGCGTTATTCCGAGCCGTTGGATTATTGATCTTCCACTGGAGACATACATTCGCGTGGACCACTAGTTTACAAGATTATAATATGTTTGCATAATTGTAGGTTAGCGCATGATTTCATCTGAAATATTTTAGAAAATGTGTTAATAAAGAAACAACCATATTATTCACAAGAATAATAAAAAACAATCAAGTGCATGAATGCAACTTCAAAAACATAAAATATAATAAATGATAATATACCAAGCATCTACATTTATATTGTAAAGAGAGAGAAGAAAAATTACAAATTAATTCGCTTTACTCAAATAAAACATGAAAGTTAAAACGCACGAAAGAAGAGCCTTCGTGCTATCATGTCTTTGGCTACATCTGGTAACACTGGTGAACTAGGAAAGCTTGGACCTTTTCGTGTCTAATAAAATATATGACTAACTTTAAGCAATTTCTCCTAAAACCAATAACAAAAACTCAATAAATCACAAAAAAAAATGTTCTTAATCTTGAGAGTAAGCAAGTAGTTCACATAACAAACTTCATCAAATGCTGCATCGCTCATTTGAAGACCAACGGGTAGACCACGAGGGAGTCCACATGGTAATACAATAGCAGGAAGTCCCCAGCGAGATTCACATTGACCTGCAACAATCTCGTATGATGCACATTATGGTTTTTGTATTAAGTAACCGATTAAAGAGAGTTTAAACTTAGAGGCATTTATTCCATCATCACGACTTCAGCATACATTGCTAGTGTATCATTTTTATTTTCACATATATTGTATGCAGCGATGGAGCTGCTGGAGAGATAAGAATATTGTTTTGATCTAACGCGGCTTAGACTCTTTTTGAATTAATGTTCTCACCTAGATTAACACCAAGGAAACATATTAGACCATCCGCAATGGTGTACTCCATTGGAGGAGTCCTTAAATTTTTTTTTTTTTAAATTATATATAAAATAAAAAATTTAAAAAATATCAACTACTCGCGGGCCGCCACATATCACTGGGGCCTGCAAACAGTGTAAGGACTCGTCAAAAAAGAATCCTTATGTAAGAATTTTAAGGAACGAATCCTTAACTTTTAGTGGGGTCCACTAATTATTTAATTATTTTTTCCCTAAGGATTCTCCCTTAAGTACTCCCGTTGCGGGTGCTCTTAGTTATTGATCCAAATCCTTATCTACAGAACATTCATACAGCTTATTGAGCTCGTCAGCTATAACCTGGTTCCCATACCTTCATATCCAACACAAGGTTTAGTCCTTTTATGTATAGATCATGTATTACTACTTATTCTATAACATATTTAATTATAATAAGATTTAGTGAAAATTCTAAAAACGTAAAAAATCTTCACATATCAATTCTCTTACTTAATAAAAATATATATATGACACTATTCAGTGTGCACTTAACAACTTTTTTTAATTTTGACTTCCATATGTAATGCAAAAAGACTGAACAGAGTTTCAAGCCACTAGGCTGTAGTTATTGGGCATTGCCCATACTTGTTCCCATAGTTGATAGAATTTATTTGAATCCATTTTCTTAATTTGGCCCAGTTGGCTTGAGTAACAACCCAGTACTTGAGTTTTATCGGCAATTGGATGGTGGTAGAAGGTTGAAGAGTCATACATTCTGAATCTATAGTTGCATCATCTTAGATGAGCGATAGCCGTTTGATGTTCCGAAGGTCAGAACTTTATTTTTCAGTTGACGGTCCATGATTGCGAAGATTGTGTCTATCAAGGGAAAGGTGTTGGAGTGATCAGCCTTACATTGCGTTCGTTCCAAATCTAATAGATAGTCAGATTGGCAAGCTATAAAAGATAATGATCAAACGATTTCAGTTTTGGTAGGACTAATATTTTAGAAAGTGTGTCATCTCATTTTTATTGAGGAGTCAAACTCCAAAATTATAGAAAAATACACAATTGAAGCCTTTTTAATTTAAAAGTTACTAAAAATAGTTTTTAAAAACAAATTTACATCATCTTGCCATCATATTCCTTTGTTTTGCGAAAGATATCATAATCACTTAATAAAGAAAATATAGTAATTCTGTATACCGTATATAATGGAATTGTTTCGAAATGATGATCACTTAATAGAAAGATATCATCCTTAGGCCATGTTCATTACGGGGCTCTTAAGTGGGTTCTTAACTTTTGATTTTTCATTTTTCCGTTTTTTTTTTTTTTTTTTACTTTACGGCTAAGAACCTGCTCTTAAAACTCTTATTTAAGAGTCGGTTCTTAGTTTTTCTTAGTTAAAAACTAAAAATCGGCTCTTAACAAAAGTTAAGAATCTCACATAAGAATCCTGCAATAAACATGCCCTTAGTCATTGGGACTTTTGTATGCTTCTATGTGACTTGCGCCAGTCATAAGTCAGTAAACATGTCTTAAGGATATGACACTAAACAAAAGAGCTGCAGTGCAAAAAAAAATATATAGCATCTCAAATCTTCAACCAACAAAATCAATCAAATCAACACGATTCATTGTTTCAAATCATGTACGGAGTTCAGTAAGCAAATTAATAATAATACTGTGCATATAACTTCAATGTAGTATGTAGAACACAAAAGCAAAGAGGTCATGAACATTAAACTCGTCGCCAGGGAGCCAGAGGATGAAGTAAAAGTTTGTGAAAAGAAACAAAATTCATTACTCCCTCTGTTTCTTAAAGAGTGTCATTTTGACATTTTTCACACAGAAAGTTATTGGAATGCGTTATATTCTTATTAATTATACATATTTAACCAATAAGATTATTAGAAACTAAAATTATTTATAAAATCAATGCATTTGCAATTAATATTCAGCTCAAAATTGCATTGAAATTTTAAAGTGACATTTTTTGTGTAACAAAAAAAAATGCTAAAATGACACTTATTTAAAAATAGAGGGAGTATTAACTTTACTATTTACTCGTACGGCTCATTGTATCTTGTAAGAATCATTAATTAAAATATCATCATTGATTTTAGTTCCGGTTTCCAATAACACATATTGGACTCATGTGTGGTTGTAAAAAAAATTCACCTACTTGCATTTGATTGAAAATCTAAAATTATTTTGGTTCAGATAAGTATAGTTTTTTGATTAAGAGAAACAAAAACTGTTTTTTTTTTTTTTTAGTGTTGAAACTAAAGAATAGTACTGAGTTCTGTAAATTGACTGAAAATAAATAACCATGTTTCAAAGTCATAAAAAGAAGTAATGTGTACAACATGTTAGGTTTGCACAAAAAAAGCTTTAATGTCGTCAAAACTTTTAACAACGAAACAATAAATTTTCTTTATGGGTTATAGTAGTAACTAAAAAGTACGTAAGCCGCCACCTATGAACAAATAATAACTTATGGAGTTATGAGGCAGGCTACGAAAGAAGAAAAAGAGAGCTATAAATGATCGTAAAAAGCTTACTGCAAACCTAAATAAAAGTAAAAAGTAAAAGTCTATACTAAAAAACCCTAACTGTCTCATCTTTAATTGACAAGTATCTACCTTTTTTAATTTCATAAAAAATATAATTAATTAGTGTATTTTACGAATAGTCATTAAATACTCTCAACGAAGAAGTCAGAAAATTCCAGGCAATACAAGGCTTTGTTTGGTTTGGTTAGTATTGTCTGTTTGCAACCAGTGACAGAGTTCTGACTTCTGAGACACCAAAGTTAGCTATATTTGGATATATATGCTTAAATGCTTTCCATTTATATTTAAAGCTGTGGTCACAACCATTCGTTTAATTCGAAAACTTAAATGAAAAACCTCATATATTCAGATAACTTGGACGTAGCATAGAGAGTTGCACAAGGAAGGACGTAGCATAAAGATGTATGGTTTATTTCTCAATTGATGGATGATTCGTGGATGAAGAGCTTGGGTTGTGGTTACTCAGACAACTTAAAACTTACAAAAATTATAATAATATTAATAATATGGTAAATAAAATTTTCCTAACTTTAGAAACAAGCATTTTCGTAGATTGATTTTTGATGAGTATCATAACCGACGGCGGAACCAACGTCACTTTTTTTGCCAACTGATTTTAACTGATAAAACTAAAGAAAATATAAGGGAGAAAAATTAAATCTGACGAAAACAACTTAACATCCCGAGAAACTTAAGCCCATAAAGAGAACGTACAAACCCGAACAATGGGTGATATACAAAAACCAACTACAATCACTATTAAATCTTCACTCTTGTATTTAGTTTTGAAAGTAAACACTAAGAAAAAGAAGGGATATAAAACTTTTGAGATTTGATAAGTTGGACCTTTTGCGGCAAACCGCACAAAAAGGATAAAGCGATACCATGGCCTACACAACAACACTACTAATATTACCTAAACCATCAGTTCACGGTATCAAGCCAGAACCCCTAAGTCTAACACCACATACCAACCAAGAAGCAAACAAACCAAACGTCTAAAAAATAAGCTTCCTCTTCAACTGAATCTTCATCGGAAAACTTAAAAGCCTCAACCTCTTTATAATGCTTCAACTAACCAAAGTCATTGAGGAACAAGAGAGGCACACGATAATTCGAAAGGAACACTTATTTAAAGGCCAAGAGAACGACTCCAAAATACGTAGACGACGATGAAAGAAACTTGAATCTTCTCAAAGGTATTAGACAAGTTCTACTCACCACACACCAACACACCAACCACATACAACCAACCCACCAACCTCACACAACCGCACCATTCACACGCCACCGCTTTAACCGTTGTTGTAACCAAAACCAAGAAGTCAAACACTAACCCTCGGTGCCTCCAAGGCCACGCAACAAGCCTGCTGCTACACCAGATCAAAGAGACTCAGTACTACTCTTAAAACAAAAACTGAACCACAAAAGAGAAACCTAAGAGCACCTCCATTGGAGGCTCTTAAATAGGGTTTTTAACAAAAAGTGGTGGTGGGTCCCACCACTTTTTTTAAGAACCGATTCCAAAAATCCAAATTAAGAACCGGTTCTTGTACTGTTTCGTGGACTCCACTAACACATGACGACCCACGATTGGTTCGTTTTAATTTTTTTTTTTTAAAAAAAATAGAAAAATAAGTTAAGAACCCCAAAAAGATTTTTATGGATGGAAGTGGTCTAAGAAGCACAAATCAATCATTTCTGAAAAATTGAAAACTCGACTTTACCACGCAAACACCCTCCGCACTACCGCGCCTTGACTCCAAGAGAAGCAGGGCCACCGTTGAGGTCTTTCAACCAACGTCACTTTTTACAAGGGTTATTTTCTAAACTAATTATGTAGCAATATTAAGGATATAAATATAGGTGGGTCAAAGAAAAAAAATCTTAAGTTATGGGAGTTAAACTAAAAGTTTTTAACCAACTAATATACATAATTGAAAAATCATTTTTATAAAAAGTCACAAGGGTCAGCTGACCCCCCCCCCCCTTCCCTCCCCACCACATAGTTTCGCCACTGATCTTAGCTATTAATAAAACTAAAATAATGAAAAGACAAGAGGGAAAAATTGCTGAATATCTTAAAAACATTATGCCAGAACTCCTCTATGTTCTTTTATACCTGAACAAACTAAAAAGAAAAATAAATCTTAAAAGAAGAATTAAACTGGTATTTAAAACCTCAAATGGGTTTTTCCACGATGGATTTATATCAAAGACAGAGAGGAAACTAGACTTCTTGTTACATTTAAGCATATACTACATTTTGTTACATTTTTGTTGTTGTCGTTACATCCAAATGGATTTGATTTTCTTCTCTGATGTAACCACATCAAAATCTATCAACCAACACATCAATACTACAAAGCATCAAACAAACAGAGACATATTTATATTATTAATAATACAATAAGAGAAAGCTCCAAAAGAAAATCCCACATAAACCCATTTGACAACACATGTCTTGTAACCATCAAAGACATTGATGAACTTGACTCCTCTTTCTTAAGGTTTCTCAAAGTTCGCAAAATTACCAAATCACCCTCTGTTTTCTTCATCTTGCAAGGCTTCAAACCAAGTGGAGGCACGTAGTTACTAGATCCTGACACCATATCGTACTGACAAAGATTCGGGTTCTTTGAAGCCTTAAATCTTGTTCCCATCTCCTCGTAAAACTTTGTTGAGAATCTAAGCTCTCCCGTTAGATTGTTTCCGTGGATGTAGAGAGCACCAAGACAAGGCAAAGTCTCAAGCTCTTTTGATGGGACTGTACCGGTTAACTCGTTGTCGTTCAGACCAAGAAACCTCAGTCTTTTCAACTTGGTTAAACCATAAGGAATGTCACCTCGTAAACCCATCCTTGATAGATCCAAAACTACCAAGTTGCCCATATTCTCCCACTTTATCCCCATCATGTCATCAGTATCCATTGGGTTTCCTGATAAAACAAGATCCGTTAAAGATCGAATCTTTTCGACGTTTTGAGAAAACCCTCCAGAGATTCTGTTGTTCCTCACATCCAACAGTGTCAGATTCTTCAAAAACCTAATCCCTTGTGGTAACTTCCCTTGTAGTTGGTTATTGCTTAGGTCAAGCTTAAGCAATGAGACCATCTCTCCAGTAGTTGAAGGTAGTGCTCCTGAGAAGGAGTTTCTACTCAAATCCAAGATCAATAGATCCCCAAACCCATTGAAACAATCTGGTATCGTCCCGGTGAACAAGTTTCCGGCAAGAACCAACCGTTTCAAGCTCGATAGATTGCAGAGACTGGTCGGTAAGTTCCCATTAAACCCATTTTCAAGAACCACCAAAGACTTTAGGTTTGTGAGAGTTCCAAATGTGTCAGGAAGTTCACCAATCAAACCGGGGTTGGATCTAAACTCAAGAGATTCTAAGTTACTTCCCAAGCTTACCCAATCTTCCTTAGATATTGTTAAAGACGACGTGAAACACTTGACGAACGAGAGAGATTTCAAGTGCTTGAGCTTGAATAGCTGTGGCTTTATCGTCAAACTTGTAGCGCAAGAAAGCGAGTTTTCATGAACAAGACCTAGGGTTAGCTCTGTTACATACCACAAGTCATCATAGATATCACAAGAAACACCCTGAAAATCCAAAAAAAATAATTGTTTTAAATTATTGAAAGAATATAACAGAATTTTGGGTGGTGGGCCAATCAATGTGCACATATATAATGGAAGCCAACCATATTGTAAAACATTTAAAGAAACAGAAAGTAGATCTTATATGTAAATAGATATGCACGTTGATGCCTTCTAGCTTTAAAGTTTCACTTACTTGGTTATGGAAGTTTCAAAGTGGAAAGACATTTTGAACATATATAATTATTCAGACAACTACACAACAAATTCATTTTCAAAATCTTTACCAAAACTCAAGAACTCTATAGACAAGTAACAAAAACAGAGATGTCTTAAGCATGAAACAAAGATCAAACAAGTGTAATAAAACAAAACCTGAATAGGAGTCCAACCACAAGGGTCAGGATAAAGATCAGAGCCATTCCAAGAATCACCAACAAACCCTTGAATCGTTGAGTAAAGAGCTTCTCTTTCTGACTTCTCCATGAGAGCTCCATCATCAGTTACCTCCGGAGATGATGATCCTCCGGTGATGCACCACCGGAAAACAAGAAACAGGAAAAGAACAGAGTGAATCCAAGACATAGTGGAAAAAAAACAGAGGAACCAAAGAGCTTTGTGATATGCTGGTGGCTATCTCAAGGTTTCTTTTGTCTTATGGGATGATTATTTATTGAAGAGAGAGCGAGAGGTCGTTGGGAGGTCAATGGGTTTCTCATTATAGCTCCAAGCGTTACAAGAAGGAAAGAAATAAAAGAAATAAAAGAAAAAGATGTTGAGGTTCTGTAACGAGAAAGACATTTGGTTATATGTTGTTGTCTCTGTCACACAGGAAAGTAAATGTGGCATTTGTTCCCATAACCTATACATATAACCTATACATACACGTATTAACCTATTCTTTTGATATGTCACTATGGAAAAGAAGAAGGCAGAAGGCTAATGTGAAAAATAGGATGCGGTAGCACATTGATCAAGGCAGACATTGAATTTAATGTCTACTTATTGTTGACAAATAGTATCATCTTTTGTTATAGATCTAGGCCTTCTAATACATATTCGCAAGATTCTAAAAAAAATCGATCTAGACTGCGGCTAAACGCCAAATCATTTATAACCAAAACAATTTTTCTAAAGTTCAATTTATGTGATTACCAATCAGTTTAAACTTATTTTAAATTGGTTAACCAATTTAAATCGCTTTAAATTAGTTTAAATTTATTAAAGTAAACAATAATATTTGTATAAATATATAAATTTGTCTAATTTTGTTTTGTATATCTAATTTTGATGGTTCTTTAAAATAATTTTTAATTAAAATCAAAAACTAAATTATTTTATATAAATATGAAATATATATAAAATAAATCAACAAATCACAAAATTTTCTGTGTTGCAAAAAAATTAAAAAAATATATAAAATAAATCAATATTTTATTAACGTATGAATCTCAACTAAACTATAAATAATTCATCTAATCGCTAATTTATTAAGCGTGCAATTACCGTCTTACAATTTCTTAAACATTTTATATTCAATTTTAGACTGACTTTTGCATTTTCTGTTTTTTTTTTCTTCTAAAAAAGCGAAAAAACATTTTACCTGGGTTCCAACATGAGTCATGTTTAATACAACAAGACACATATTACACTAGACTACGAAGATTTTTTTTTGTCAATGACTATGAAAATTCTTTTAATTTTCTGAACTTCTAGATTCAGCTTCTTACTCGAGTTATATATATTTGTTAGGTGTGAATAATAATAATTTAGATTCATATATATTTTACAGCTTTTTATAAAATTCATTTTGGACTTGAACTCATTTTGGACTTAAAAAAAACTCATTTTGAGTTTAGATAAGTGTAAATATTATATCAGAATAAACATAAAATTAAGTTTTTGGTATAGTTATTAGATTTTGAATATTTTTCTGATACAAGTTTGAATATTATTATTTTTGTATCTTTTTGGATTAAGTTTGCATAATATTTATAATCCATAATACTATTTTACAAAAATATATAATTGGATACTTAAATAAGTTTTTTCGGTTCAAATATCGGATTCAATTACACATACATATACACATTTTCTTACAGCTGAGATTGCTCCTTTGACATTTATTTGTAATTAATTATTGATATTCTTTATAATAAATAAACAAAACTACATATATTTTTGGGTAAATCTCTCAAATAACACCTTTTGAAATTTTTGTCACAAAATAAACTTCAAAAACAAAAATGACCAAACTAAACTTTTTTATTTTTTAAAAATTAATATTTTTTATTTCTTTCAATTTTAAACCTCACCCCCAAAACTCCACTCCATAACTCTAAACTCTAAATCTAGATTAGTTAACCCAAAAGTTATAAACGTATATTTACCTCCAAAATTCCACCCCAAAAAAATTATTTTTGTCATTTTTTCCCTTGAAATTTATTTTTGTGACAAAAATTTTTTTAGATCTATCTTAAGGTATTTCTCTATATTTTTTTTAGCATGCTTACAAAAAGGTAAATAAAAGACGTCCAAATGAAAGAGAATTAACAATAATTGCAGTCGATAAATTTAAGTACACAGATAACAAAAAACAGAGCACCAAATCTTCTTGGAATGAGTTGTGAGAGATTCAAAATACATGATAAAATGATCCAATGGCAATAGATAGCACTATAACCCGTTAATTCCACATGTTTGTTTGGGGCTTTGGATGAGAAATGATTAAATCGAGATGGTTAAAGCTATACCGGAAAATAAACACAAACCAAAACCCTCCATACGACTCAGAGGAATTGATTGTGTAACCACCCACTATCACCGCAGCATCTCTTTCAAGTCTTCTCTTCGTTCCTTCTCCCAAAACTGAAGGATAATGAGAAATGTGATCTTTTTCTAGTAGAACGTCAACAACTTCATCCTTGGTCTTCTCAAAGTTCGCTCCTTTACTTGTACGACATCGTTAATTACTCGTTCCACCTCTCAAACCGCCGAGATTTCCAAGTCGTTGCCTCACAAATATGGTGGATGGGCTCTTATTGAAGACGACCCTCCTCTTCCTCACTGGAAACGTACACAAAGTTAGTATCTTTCCTCATAATGCGGTTGGTTCCAGTTTCGTGTTGCAATTGATTTTTGATCCTTTTTTTGTGTTGTTTGGGGTTTTAGAGTGGAGGAATGTTGTAATCACTGGTGTTTGGATCATCACTTGTTGTTTTGTTTGTTGTAGAAATCGGACCGGATAGAGCAGGGTCGCAGCTAATAATTTGAGAAATAGTGCAATAAATGGAACACCGGATTTAACGTGGAAAACCCCAAAGAGGAAAAACCACGGACAAAGTAGAAGAATTTATTCCGAGGAAAATAATAGGAGTTACAATCTCTCTATTATAACGGAGAAAAATAATAAATAATTCTCTCGTTATAACAGGAGAAAAATATCCAAACTCTCTAAATAATTTTCTCTCAACCCGATCCCAAATACCCGTAAGGAAATATACCCGAAATGAAAAGAATTTTTTTTTTCTTTCCACTCACTTTCTCTCTCTTACGATCTTCTTCTTCACTCTCTGTGATTTTTGGGATGATCAAATGCTTCCTCCTTTGCATGCTATTTATAGAGAGATCTTAAGGGAGTTGAGCCACAATCTTTGACAAACTATTTTCCAAAATGATGGATGCCTAACATCACCGGCCAAGCCGTAATCAACTCCACCGGCCAACCTACCGTCATGCACAAAACGTGCTTTAACATTGTTAGCTTACTACTGTCTCAATATCAGTTGTTTATTCTCTACTCTACTCTGTTTTGTTTCCATGGAGGATGGTTTAGTATGAGATTCAGAAGGTGTTCACTGTGTTTCAGATACTGTTGACACATCAAGTACGTTCTCATCGTAACTTTGTTGTTACAATTTGCTAAAGCAAGTCTTAATTTTTGTTTTCCGATTGTTTACTTTAGCATGAACCGTAAAAGCTCACACTTGTCACCACTCCGGTTCACGATTAAAGAAACTAAAGGTTTGTTTTTGAATTAACTTAATCATAAGCTATATGAGTTGAGCCTCAGTTGTCTAGCTTTGATCGTGAACATGTAACTTGTTGTAGAAATCGGACTGGATAGAGCAGGGTCGCAGCTAATAATTTGAGAAATAATGCAATAAATGGAACACCGGATTTAACGTGGAAAACCCCAAAGGGAAAAACCACGGACAAGGTAGAAGAATTTATTCCGAGGAAAATAATAGGAGTTACAACCTCTCTATTATAACGGAGAAAACAATAATAATTCTCTCGTTATAAAAGGAGAAAATAACAAACTCTCTAAATAATTCTCTCTCAACCTGATCCCAAATACCCGGAGGAAATTATCTTAAGAAAAAGATTTTTTTTTTTTTCCTCTCTCTCTCATGTTTTCTCTTCTTCTTCTTCCTCCTTTCTCTCTGCAATTTTTGGGATGATCGAATGCTTCCTCCAAGGCTTGGTATTTATAGAGGAATGTGAGGTTGGTGGCAGCCATTTTTGTGGAAAGATGAAGCTTCCATTTTTGACTTCTTCTCCTTCAACATTTACGGCACCGCCTAGCCGTAATGAAGACCACCGGCCAACCTTGCAAAACACGTGCTTTAACAATCTCCCACTTGAAGATTTGATTGAGAATCAATCGGATCTTCACACCATTCTTTCTACCTTGTCATTCCATGTTGCTTACGTCTCCATTAGGCCACAAGAGGATCGACACCAAATAAACTTGTCAGTACTGACTGCTTTCGTCAAAAAATCTGCTATGTTTTCTTTTGTATGAATCTTCTGCATATCTATCGTGCCCTCTTCCACTTTCTCACGAACGAAGTGATACTGGACTCGAATATGCTTGGTTTTTGAATGAAAGGCTGGATTCCTTGCAAGATGCACGGCACTCTGACTGTCACAAAAAAGAGAAATTGTCTCTTGTTTGTGCCCGAGTTCCTCCATCACCATCTTCAACCACATTGCCTCTTTACTAGCTTGTGTAGCTGCTACATATTCTGCTTCTGTTGTTGACGTAACTACAATCGACTGTAGTTTTGAAACCCAGCTTACAGATCCACTAGCAAGTGTAAACACATATCCGGTTGTGGATTTGCTTTTATCCAGATCACCTGCATAATCTGAATCAACATAGCCCCTGACAACAAAGTCTGATCCTCCATAACATAATGCAACATCCGAGGTACCCTTAATGTATCTTAGGATCCTCTTTACGGCATTCCAGTGCTCTTTTCCAGGATTCGCCATGTACCGACTTACTACTCCCACTGCTTGTGCAATGTCAGGTCGTGTACAAATCATTGAGAACATTAAGCTACCCACTGCTGATGCATACGGTACTCGAGACATTTCCATCCTTCCTTCTTTACTGCTAGGACTCATACTGGAGGATAACTTGAAATTAATAGGAAGTGGGGTAGAAACTGGCTTACAATCTTGCATGTTGAACCTTCGCAAGATTTTCTTCAAATAATTCTTCTGTGAAAGCCAAATCTTCCTATTATTTCTGTCTCGGTGAATTTGCATCCCTAGAATCTTGTTTGCTGGTCCCAAGTCCTTCATCTCAAACTCCCTAGCCAACTGTGCCTTTAATTCATTGATACGATCATTGTTGGGGCCTGCTATCAACATGTCGTCTACATACAACAGCAATGTAATGAACTCTCCTTCACCAAACCTCTTGAAATATGCGCAAGGGTCTGCATGGAGTCTGCTGTATCCAAGGCTCATAATGAAGGAATCAAATCTCTTGTACCAACATCTTGGCGCCTGCTTTAGACCGTACAGAGATTTGTTTAACCTGCAAACCAAGTTCTCCTTTTCTTTTTCTTCAAAACCTTCTGGTTGGAGCATGTAAATTTCTTCCTCAATCTTTTTATCTTCTGTGAAGATAACATCCCTGCTGATTATAACCTTGTGGGCAGTGGGATCCCACAGGCGATACCCCTTCACTCCATCAGCATATCCCAAGAACAAGCACCTTCTAGATTTTGGATCTAGTTTTGTAGTTTCTTGGGTATTGTACATCACGTACACTGGGCTCCCAAATATATGGAGGTCTGAATAATCGACTGACTTCCCTGTCCACATCTCCATCGGTGTCTTCAACTCAATTGCAGTTGATGGCGATCGATTTATCACATAACAGGCGGTGTTGACTGCTTCTGCCCAGAATTTCTTCTCTAAGCTTGCAGCTCCCAACATTGCTCTTGTTCTTTCTAACAGAGTCCTGTTCATCCGCTCTGCCACTCCATTTTGTTGAGGAGTGTATGATGTAGTGAACTGCCTTTTGATGCCCTCTGCTTTACAGAATTTGCTAAATGCATCACCAGTGTATTCACCTCCATTATCTGACCTCAAACACTTGATCTTCTTTTCAGATTCAAGTTCCACCCGTGCTTTGAAAACTTTGAAGACTGAAAACACATCCGCTTTACTCTTGATAGGATACACCCAACATCTCCTAGAGTAGTCATCGATGAAGGACACAAAGTACTTCGCTCCTCCTAGTGATGTAACTGGTGCTTGCCACACATCAGAGTGAACCAATTCTAGAACATTTTTACTTCTAGAACTCGATGTGCTAAACTTCAACCGATGCTGCTTGCTTGTAATACAATGCTCACAAAAGGATAATGATACCTTTGTGAGACCCGGAAGTAACTTCTTCTCTGCAAGAATTTTCATGCCTTGTTCCGACATATGCCCAAGTTTCTGATGCCACACCGTTGTAGCCTTCTCACTGGAACAACTTGAAGCAACAGATGCTTCTGATTCTGACAGAGTTTCTCCTTTTAACATGTATAACTTCGCAGCTATCTTCTCTCCTTTCATAAGCACAATTGCTCCTCTAATTACTTTTAGAGTTCCATTCTCGACTTCAACTTTGCAACCAAAATCATCAAGTTGCCCCACAGATAATAAATTCTTTTTCAGGCCTTCCACGTGTCGCACCTCATGAATAGTACGAATTGTACCATCATACATCTTCAGTTGAATGGATCCAGTGCCAACAATCTTAAGTTCATGATCATTGCAACTGTACACAGATCCTCCACAGATAGGTTCATATTGATGGAACCAATCTCTTCTAGAGGTCATGTGATATGTAGCTCCTGAGTCGAACAACCATATATCAGCGAACCTTCTCCTGTTTTCGCTTGAAATTGCTGCTTCACAACACAGGGCTATTCCATTATCTGAAGTGTTTGCAACATTTCCTTGAGGGTTGGAATTCTTTAATTCCCAACAATCCTTCTTCAAGTGACCCTTCTTGCCACAGTGGTAGCATTTATAAATCTTCTTACTTCTTGACTTTGATCTACCATGTTTGTGACTCCCACTTGAGCCATGCTCCATTGATCTTCCTCTCATCACCGTCAATGCCTCCACTTGTGGAGTTTCTCGTCTGTCTTCCTTACTTTTGCGCCGACTTTCTTCTTCCAGAACCGCAGCTGCAACATCGTCAAAGACTAGACTGTCGGTGGAGACATTATTTGTTAAGTTGATGATGAGTTGATCATATTAATCTGGTAGACTTTGAAGTAGAAGCTCAGCACGCTCCTGTGATTCTACTTTATAGCTCAACGAAGTGAGTTGAGAAAATAAAGTATTCAAGGTGTTGATGTGCTCCGTCACTGAAGTAGATTCCGCCATCCGTAGAGTATAAAGCTTCCTCTTAAGGAAAATTTTGTTGTGCAGCGACTTGGCCTCGTACAATTTTGCAAGGTGATCCCATATCTCCTTTGCAGTCTTCTTCTCCTCAATGCTTGACAACACTCCATCTGCAAGTGCAAGGTGAAGATTTGCAATAGCATTCCCGTCCATCTCGTTCCACTTATCATCATCCGTGTATGTAGCCGGCCTTTCACTAATGGCCGCTAAGCAGCTATCTTTCCTCAAGATAGCCTTCATCTTCAACTTCCACAGCGCAAAATTGCTGCCGTTGAATTTTTCGATCTCAAATTTTGCCGCCATTGCTTCTTCCAGAACCTATGCTCTGATACCACTTGTTGTAGAAATCGGACCGGATAGAGCATGGTCGCAGCTAATAATTTGAGAAATAGTGCAATAAATGGAACACCGGATTTAACGTGGAAAACCCCAAAGGGGAAAAACCACGGACAAAGTAGAAGAATTTATTCCGAGGAAAATAATAGGAGTTACAATCTCTCTATTATAACGGAGAAAAATAATAAATAATTCTCTCGTTATAACAGGAGAAAAATATCCAAACTCTCTAAATAATTTTCTCTCAACCCGATCCCAAATACCCGTAAGGAAATATACCCGAAATGAAAAGAATTTTTTTTTTCTTTCCACTCACTTTCTCTCTCTTACGATCTTCTTCTTCACTCTCTGTGATTTTTGGGATGATCAAATGCTTCCTCCTTTGCATGCTATTTATAGAGAGATCTTAAGGGAGTTGAGCCACAATCTTTGACAAACTATTTTCCAAAATGATGGATGCCTAACATCACCGGCCAAGCCGTAATCAACTCCACCGGCCAACCTACCGTCATGCACAAAACGTGCTTTAACATTGTTAGCTTACTACTGTCTCAATATCAGTTGTTTATTCTCTACTCTACTCTGTTTTGTTTCCATGGAGGATGGTTTAGTATGAGATTCAGAAGGTGTTCACTGTGTTTCAGATACTGTTGACACATCAAGTACGTTCTCATCGTAACTTTGTTGTTACAATTTGCTAAAGCAAGTCTTAATTTTTGTTTTCCGATTGTTTACTTTAGCATGAACCGTAAAAGCTCACACTTGTCACCACTCCGGTTCACGATTAAAGAAACTAAAGGTTTGTTTTTGAATTAACTTAATCATAAGCTATATGAGTTGAGCCTCAGTTGTCTAGCTTTGATCGTGAACATGTAACTTGTTGTAGAAATCGGACTGGATAGAGCAGGGTCGCAGCTAATAATTTGAGAAATAATGCAATAAATGGAACACCGGATTTAACGTGGAAAACCCCAAAGGGAAAAACCACGGACAAGGTAGAAGAATTTATTCCGAGGAAAATAATAGGAGTTACAACCTCTCTATTATAACGGAGAAAACAATAATAATTCTCTCGTTATAAAAGGAGAAAATAACAAACTCTCTAAATAATTCTCTCTCAACCTGATCCCAAATACCCGGAGGAAATTATCTTAAGAAAAAGATTTTTTTTTTTTTCCTCTCTCTCTCATGTTTTCTCTTCTTCTTCTTCCTCCTTTCTCTCTGCAATTTTTGGGATGATCGAATGCTTCCTCCAAGGCTTGGTATTTATAGAGGAATGTGAGGTTGGTGGCAGCCATTTTTGTGGAAAGATGAAGCTTCCATTTTTGACTTCTTCTCCTTCAACATTTACGGCACCGCCTAGCCGTAATGAAGACCACCGGCCAACCTTGCAAAACACGTGCTTTAACAATCTCCCACTTGAAGATTTGATTGAGAATCAATCGGATCTTCACACCATTCTTTCTACCTTGTCATTCCATGTTGCTTACGTCTCCATTAGGCCACAAGAGGATCGACACCAAATAAACTTGTCAGTACTGACTGCTTTCGTCAAAAAATCTGCTATGTTTTCTTTTGTATGAATCTTCTGCATATCTATCGTGCCCTCTTCCACTTTCTCACGAACGAAGTGATACTGGACTCGAATATGCTTGGTTTTTGAATGAAAGGCTGGATTCCTTGCAAGATGCACGGCACTCTGACTGTCACAAAAAAGAGAAATTGTCTCTTGTTTGTGCCCGAGTTCCTCCATCACCATCTTCAACCACATTGCCTCTTTACTAGCTTGTGTAGCTGCTACATATTCTGCTTCTGTTGTTGACGTAACTACAATCGACTGTAGTTTTGAAACCCAGCTTACAGATCCACTAGCAAGTGTAAACACATATCCGGTTGTGGATTTGCTTTTATCCAGATCACCTGCATAATCTGAATCAACATAGCCCCTGACAACAAAGTCTGATCCTCCATAACATAATGCAACATCCGAGGTACCCTTAATGTATCTTAGGATCCTCTTTACGGCATTCCAGTGCTCTTTTCCAGGATTCGCCATGTACCGACTTACTACTCCCACTGCTTGTGCAATGTCAGGTCGTGTACAAATCATTGAGAACATTAAGCTACCCACTGCTGATGCATACGGTACTCGAGACATTTCCATCCTTCCTTCTTTACTGCTAGGACTCATACTGGAGGATAACTTGAAATTAATAGGAAGTGGGGTAGAAACTGGCTTACAATCTTGCATGTTGAACCTTCGCAAGATTTTCTTCAAATAATTCTTCTGTGAAAGCCAAATCTTCCTATTATTTCTGTCTCGGTGAATTTGCATCCCTAGAATCTTGTTTGCTGGTCCCAAGTCCTTCATCTCAAACTCCCTAGCCAACTGTGCCTTTAATTCATTGATACGATCATTGTTGGGGCCTGCTATCAACATGTCGTCTACATACAACAGCAATGTAATGAACTCTCCTTCACCAAACCTCTTGAAATATGCGCAAGGGTCTGCATGGAGTCTGCTGTATCCAAGGCTCATAATGAAGGAATCAAATCTCTTGTACCAACATCTTGGCGCCTGCTTTAGACCGTACAGAGATTTGTTTAACCTGCAAACCAAGTTCTCCTTTTCTTTTTCTTCAAAACCTTCTGGTTGGAGCATGTAAATTTCTTCCTCAATCTTTTTATCTTCTGTGAAGATAACATCCCTGCTGATTATAACCTTGTGGGCAGTGGGATCCCACAGGCGATACCCCTTCACTCCATCAGCATATCCCAAGAACAAGCACCTTCTAGATTTTGGATCTAGTTTTGTAGTTTCTTGGGTATTGTACATCACGTACACTGGGCTCCCAAATATATGGAGGTCTGAATAATCGACTGACTTCCCTGTCCACATCTCCATCGGTGTCTTCAACTCAATTGCAGTTGATGGCGATCGATTTATCACATAACAGGCGGTGTTGACTGCTTCTGCCCAGAATTTCTTCTCTAAGCTTGCAGCTCCCAACATTGCTCTTGTTCTTTCTAACAGAGTCCTGTTCATCCGCTCTGCCACTCCATTTTGTTGAGGAGTGTATGATGTAGTGAACTGCCTTTTGATGCCCTCTGCTTTACAGAATTTGCTAAATGCATCACCAGTGTATTCACCTCCATTATCTGACCTCAAACACTTGATCTTCTTTTCAGATTCAAGTTCCACCCGTGCTTTGAAAACTTTGAAGACTGAAAACACATCCGCTTTACTCTTGATAGGATACACCCAACATCTCCTAGAGTAGTCATCGATGAAGGACACAAAGTACTTCGCTCCTCCTAGTGATGTAACTGGTGCTTGCCACACATCAGAGTGAACCAATTCTAGAACATTTTTACTTCTAGAACTCGATGTGCTAAACTTCAACCGATGCTGCTTGCTTGTAATACAATGCTCACAAAAGGATAATGATACCTTTGTGAGACCCGGAAGTAACTTCTTCTCTGCAAGAATTTTCATGCCTTGTTCCGACATATGCCCAAGTTTCTGATGCCACACCGTTGTAGCCTTCTCACTGGAACAACTTGAAGCAACAGATGCTTCTGATTCTGACAGAGTTTCTCCTTTTAACATGTATAACTTCGCAGCTATCTTCTCTCCTTTCATAAGCACAATTGCTCCTCTAATTACTTTTAGAGTTCCATTCTCGACTTCAACTTTGCAACCAAAATCATCAAGTTGCCCCACAGATAATAAATTCTTTTTCAGGCCTTCCACGTGTCGCACCTCATGAATAGTACGAATTGTACCATCATACATCTTCAGTTGAATGGATCCAGTGCCAACAATCTTAAGTTCATGATCATTGCAACTGTACACAGATCCTCCACAGATAGGTTCATATTGATGGAACCAATCTCTTCTAGAGGTCATGTGATATGTAGCTCCTGAGTCGAACAACCATATATCAGCGAACCTTCTCCTGTTTTCGCTTGAAATTGCTGCTTCACAACACAGGGCTATTCCATTATCTGAAGTGTTTGCAACATTTCCTTGAGGGTTGGAATTCTTTAATTCCCAACAATCCTTCTTCAAGTGACCCTTCTTGCCACAGTGGTAGCATTTATAAATCTTCTTACTTCTTGACTTTGATCTACCATGTTTGTGACTCCCACTTGAGCCATGCTCCATTGATCTTCCTCTCATCACCGTCAATGCCTCCACTTGTGGAGTTTCTCGTCTGTCTTCCTTACTTTTGCGCCGACTTTCTTCTTCCAGAACCGCAGCTGCAACATCGTCAAAGACTAGACTGTCGGTGGAGACATTATTTGTTAAGTTGATGATGAGTTGATCATATTAATCTGGTAGACTTTGAAGTAGAAGCTCAGCACGCTCCTGTGATTCTACTTTATAGCTCAACGAAGTGAGTTGAGAAAATAAAGTATTCAAGGTGTTGATGTGCTCCGTCACTGAAGTAGATTCCGCCATCCGTAGAGTATAAAGCTTCCTCTTAAGGAAAATTTTGTTGTGCAGCGACTTGGCCTCGTACAATTTTGCAAGGTGATCCCATATCTCCTTTGCAGTCTTCTTCTCCTCAATGCTTGACAACACTCCATCTGCAAGTGCAAGGTGAAGATTTGCAATAGCATTCCCGTCCATCTCGTTCCACTTATCATCATCCGTGTATGTAGCTGGCCTTTCACTAATGGCCGCTAAGCAGCTATCTTTCCTCAAAATAGCCTTCATCTTCAACTTCCACAGCGCAAAATTGCTGCCGTTGAATTTTTCGATCTCAAATTTTGCCGCCATTGCTTCTTCCAGAATAACGAAACCAGGCTCTGATACCACTTGTTGTAGAAATCGGACTGGATAGAGCAGGGTCGCAGCTAATAATTTGAGAAATAATGCAATAAATGGAACACCGGATTTAACGTGGAAAACCCCAAAGGGAAAAACCACGGACAAGGTAGAAGAATTTATTCCGAGGAAAATAATAGGAGTTACAACCTCTCTATTATAACGGAGAAAACAATAATAATTCTCTCGTTATAAAAGGAGAAAATAACAAACTCTCTAAATAATTCTCTCTCAACCTGATCCCAAATACCCGGAGGAAATTATCTTAAGAAAAAGATTTTTTTTTTTTTCCTCTCTCTCTCATGTTTTCTCTTCTTCTTCTTCCTCCTTTCTCTCTGCAATTTTTGGGATGATCGAATGCTTCCTCCAAGGCTTGGTATTTATAGAGGAATGTGAGGTTGGTGGCAGCCATTTTTGTGGAAAGATGAAGCTTCCATTTTTGACTTCTTCTCCTTCAACATTTACGGCACCGCCTAGCCGTAATGAAGATCACCGGCCAACCTTGCAAAACACGTGCTTTAACATAACTTGCAATTAAGTTGTTCAGATTTTTGATGAGTTGTGTACTAGACGAGAGTATGCTGGATGCCTATTTCGTTCAAACATGTTAGTAGAGAGGTAATAGATATACTTATTGGAGTAAAAAACAGTTTTCCGAATATGATTAGACAGTTTGTGTTTGTGGTGAACAACAACTAATCATAAAATATATTTTTTCTTCTTGTCTTTACAAATCCAAAGCACAGGATTGCACCAGCAGTAGCTTTAGCTAGCTTGACTCAAGAAACATTAATTCTTATCCTGAAAGGTATAAAGAGGATATAGCTTACTTCATTTGCTATTGTATTTCTTTCTTTGTTCATTGATGTCTAATTGTTTCAACATGTATGGTGACTGCAGTTTTGTTACCCGGCTTGATTTGGTAAACTGGAATGTGATTGCAATCCAGAAACCATGGAAGAGGTGTGATAAAGTTTTAACATTTGTACATAATGGTGATTGCTTTATCAGATACTTTTTAAAAACAACCTGACTTGTTTACAGTCCAGATATCAAGGACAAAGGTAAATTATATAGAAACGTAGAATATCAACCCGGACAGAGCCCTCGGATTCTTCTTGGACTTCTTGATGGGTGACAATAGTACACTTAGAAACATTTTTGGTATTCTTCAACCTCTAGTTACAGCAAAATAACTGAATGTTGCATTACTCAAGTTTGATTCTACAGGTATGATCAAGAAGAGGTTTCAGCCGTATAGACCTGTTACGAACTCAAGCGACTGTAGCATTAACAAGCGGTAAAATGGCGAAAGCTGTTTCAGAAGAGCTATCAAGGTTAGAAGCTGCTTGAGAAAGGAGAGATAAAGCAATTTTGGGATGAGAAGCTTCAGGTAGAGAGAGACCAAGGAGTTGAGATTGCGGAGTTGTATCTCTCCAGAGTTAACGAACTAGCAGAAGAGAAAACTGCTCAGCTGAAGTGGTTTGCCGAGTGTTTGAAAGAGAAAGCAGCCATAGATAGTCAGAAACAGTTGCTGAATAGCTTGAGAGAAGATATACATGAGATCTCTCAGAGGCTAACAACGGATAAATCTGTTTCTATGGTTGAACATAGCAAGTTACAAGAAATGGTGAGTGAGTTACAATCCAAACTTGAATCAGTGCTTGAGAAAAGATCTATTCTTGAAGCTGAAGTTGAAGCTATTCCAATTCTCAGGTAAAAACTGATTAGCAAGTAATAAACTCAATAGACCCTGTTGTAAAGTATTGATCGTTGGAAAAACAGCTTGATCATTAATGAGAGATGAATGAAAATGCGGAACATGGGTTGAAGATGGAGCTAAGGCAAGCCAAGCAAGAGCTAAAGTCCTTGATGCGGGAAGAAGATGGAAATGGAATGACCGTTCTTGAATCATCTTCAGAGTGTACAAAGAGAAAAATTGTTATTATGAGTGTTGAAAACCTAAAATCAACCAAATCCATACACTTGGGTTTATTTGTGGAAAGACATGTAATTAAATCATGGTAGTATTAAATTTGAAACAAACCTATCTTTTGTTTCAAAAGAGTTAATAAAGTGAGCATAGTTACTACAGAATCTAATCACTTTCATACTATTCCCACTCACAATGTCTTAAATTTCAAAATTTGAAGAGCGATTTAACTCATAAACCGTTAACGGAATGGAATCTTCAAGACATTGTCAACTATCGGCAACCAAAGAAGATAAAAATCAAGAAAGGGAAAGCAGGACAGATCTATTATTCTTCCTCCTCCCTAATCTGAAACCTGGTAAGCTTCTTAAGACTTTCATCTTCCATTACACGAACTGGGTTTGCTTAAAAATCGAATCTTTTTGAGTTTTATCTGATTGAATCCACTTCCTCCTCCTCCTCTAGACATTCAGTTTACTATAGGGTTTGACTTTCATAGTTACAGTCAGATCAATACTGAGTCATAGTTAAAGTTTCTTTAAACTCTTTTCATCTTCTGATGAATTCCAAATTTTTTCACCAACAATTAAAGCTGTTCTTGTCTTTGGTGAGCTGTTGACACCAGAAAAATTCCTCTGCCATACAATAAAACAGGTAATGTCCTGAATAGATATAAGTTTCATTCTCTCCACTTGTCCTAATCCTCACTGGCACATGTCTGAATCATCTAGTTTTATCTTCATTCTAAGCTTTAATTGTTTTGTACAGATTGTTAATAAAAAAAGAATCAGAATCTACGGAAAGGTCTCTACTATGAGTTTCCAAACCATATCATGTTAAGATTAGATTCTTCTTATGTTATCTCTTCTCAGTCACACATAGAAAGGGTTTTGTTTCACTTAGATAAGGCTAGAGAGGCAAAAACATGTGAAAAATCTATGGCTGAGAAGATAAATGAAAAGGCCATCTAAAGTTAAATCTCAACCTCTCTGTTTTCTTGTGATTGGTTACACACCTCTACTTGGTGGTACTGGTCCCAAAACTTCATAACATAATCTAATAAAACGTTTTTTTGTTAGCTCGATTTGAGATAACCAATCTTTATATTAAGTAGATTGGTCTTGATGGATAGTGAATGTCATATGCTTTTGTGTTTAGTTCACCGTCTAGTTTGGTAAAGTGGTTTGACAAAAGAGACAAAAAGGGATAATTTTTCAGGCAATTATTGAGTGTGTTTTTTTAACGGCTGCTTAGATTCACATATGTACTTTGCTTCTTGGTCATAGCTTTTAAGGCTTCATCTATTAACCAAACATGTCTATTTCCTCATCTGTCTTGAGCTAAATAATAGCCACTATTATTTATTGAAGATTTTTTGGCTTTTGATGCATGAGAGGTCCATAAAGCTGATAAGATCGAATTGTTTTCTGATGATAAGTGTCTACTTTTCTTGAGTGGACATAGCTCTATAAAGTTTTGTCAGTATCTGAGAGTTTCTCTTACTGGAACAGATATGTTACAAGGTTCAAGAACTGTGGTGAATCTTTGAGGAACTATGAATTAAGTTAGTGAATATTTGGAGGAGATCTGTAAATGAGACGGAGAAGGGAGTTTATTCATAATTCAAGGTGTTAATATATGATTGTGCGGGTAGGGTTTGTTGTTGCTGCTTCTGTTGCAGCAGTTGCTGTTAAGCAGCTCCACCGTAAATCCAAACCTAGCAAACCATCAGGTAGTTTTGTTTCTCTTATACAAGCACGTGAGATTCTCTATTTGATTGCATTTATAGATTCTGACTTTGTTTTGTTTACTCTAAGAAAATGGCAAAGGAGGTGATAGAGAACAGGCTGTGTCTCCCAACAACAATCTCAATGATAAGAGTGTAAGTGTACTTAGCAACAGTTTTCATTTGTTGTTGTTGTTATGTTCTTGATTGGATGATGTTTTCAGGTGGAAGAGGAGGAAGAAGAAGAGGTGAAACTGATCAACAGCGTCATCAATCAGGCTCGTGGAAGTTTCTCAGACTATTTAGATGATGAGATTGAAAGTCTTTTATCTGGGGAGATTGAGTTTCCACTGCGTAGTGACAATAGCTTGGAGAAGGCAGAGAAAGAGAGGAAATACGAGAGCGAGATGGCGTATAACGACAGTGAGCTCGAGAGGCTGAGACAACTAGTTAGGGAGCTAGAAGAAAGAGAAGTGAAGCTCGAAGGAGAGTTGCTTGAGTACTACGGACTCAAGGAGCAAGAATCTGATATCGTTGAGTTACAAAGACAGCTCAAGATCAAGACTGTTGAGATTGATATGCTGAACATCACTATAAACTCTCTACAAGCAGAGAGGAAGAAGCTTCAAGAAGAGATCTCGCAGAACGGTGTTGCGAGAAAAGAGCTTGAAGTTGCGAGAAACAAGATCAAGGAGTTGCAGAGACAAATCCAGCTCGATGCTAACCAGACGAAAGGACAGTTACTTTTGCTTAAGCAGCATGTCTCAAGTCTTCAGGTGAAAGAAGAAGAAGCGATGAATAAAGACAGTGAAGTTGAGAGGAAGCTGAAAGCTGTACAGGAAATGGAAGTGGAAGTGATGGAACTCAAAAGGAAGAACAGAGAGCTTCAACATGAAAAGAGAGAGTTAACCATTAAACTGGACTCAGCAGAAGCAAGAATCTCAGCTCTTTCAAACCTGACTGAGGTAAGTAATGAATCTTGCATTAGAGTTTGTTTCTGTCTGTAGATTAATGTTTCTGTCTCTTTTTGTAGAGTGACAAAGTGGCGAAAGTAAGAGAAGAGGTTAACAACTTGAAGCATAACAATGAGGATCTGTTAAAGCAAGTGGAAGGGCTTCAGATGAATAGGTTCAGTGAAGTTGAGGAACTTGTTTATCTCCGTTGGGTCAATGCCTGTTTACGTTATGAGTTAAGAAACTACCAGACACCAGCTGGTAAGATCTCTGCTCGTGACTTGAGCAAGAACCTAAGCCCCAAGTCCCAAGCCAAAGCTAAACGGTTGATGCTAGAGTACGCTGGTTCAGAACGTGGCCAAGGAGATACTGATGGAGAGAGCAACTTCTCTCAACCTTCATCTCCTGGAAGCGATGATTTCGACAATGCTTCAATGGATAGCTCCACAAGTAGGTTTAGTAGTTTAAGCAAGAAACCAGGTTTGATTCAGAAGCTTAAGAAATGGGGTAAAAGCAAAGATGATTCTAGCGTTCAGTCATCTCCTTCAAGATCATTCAATGGAGGATCACCTGGAAGACTTAGCGTGAGCATGAATAAACAGAGAGGTCCTTTGGAGTCTTTGATGATTAGAAACGCAGGAGAATCTGTGGCCATAACAACGTTTGGTAAAGTGGATCAGGATACTCCTGGTACACCTGAAACTCCGAATCTTGCAAGAATCAGAACACAACAAGAAGCTTCACCGGGTGAGCCTTTGAATAACGTTGCATCATCGTTTCAAGTTATGTCTAAATCTGTTGATAATGTCCTGGACGAGAAGTATCCTGCGTACAAGGACAGGCATAAGCTTGCGGTTGAGAGAGAGAAGCATATTAAGCATAAAGCAGATCAAGCGAGAGCAGCGAGATTTGGAGGTAATGTGGCTTTGCCTCCCAAACTTGCTCAGCTGAAAGAGAAACCAGTTTTAGTTTCCTCCTTGAGCAGGACGGTCACCGCAAATGACCAGTCTAGTGACGGCAACGATGGTAAAGCGAGCGAAAACGCTCAAGCCGTAGCTAAAATAAAGCTTGTAGACATTGAGAAACGTCCTCCTAGAGTACCTCGCCCACCTCCAAGATCAGGTGGTGGTAAAAGTACTAATATGCCTTCCCCTAGACCTCCTTTACCTGGTGGTGGTCCACCACCTCCTCCTCCACCACCTGGTGGTGGACCTCCACCACCACCACCACCTCCTGGAGCACTTGCAAGAGGAGCAGGAAGTGGGAGCAAAGTTCACCGAGCTCCTGAGCTTGTTGAGTTTTATCAGTCATTGATGAAACGTGAAGCGAAGAAAGATGGTGCACCTTCTTTGATCTCTTCAGGAACTGGTAACTCATCTGAAGCTAGGAGCAATATGATTGGAGAAATCGAGAATCGTTCAACATTCCTCTTAGCAGTAAGTGCACACACTTTTGACTTCATAGATTCAATATAAAGCTGATGAAACTAGAATTGAAAAACGTTTTAAAACTTGATTACAGGTCAAAGCAGATGTGGAGACACAAGGTGACTTTGTTCAGTCGTTAGCAACTGAAGTTAGAGCTGCTTCTTTCACCGACGTAGAAGATCTCTTGGCTTTCGTTAGCTGGCTAGATGAAGAGCTCTCGTTCTTGGTTGATGAAAGGGCGGTTCTTAAACACTTTGATTGGCCAGAAGGCAAAGCTGATGCATTACGAGAAGCAGCTTTTGAGTATCAAGATCTCATGAAACTTGAGAAGCAAGTGACTTCCTTTGTCGATGATCCAAATCTCCCTTGTGAACCTGCTTTAAAGAAGATGTACAAGTTGCTAGAGAAGTAAGTTTATCAACCTCAAAGGCAATGAAAGAGCATCACACCAAGTCTTGTTTTACTAAACGTTTGGTTTCTGCTCTTTTTCGACAGGGTTGAACAAAGTGTATACGCTCTTCTACGTACAAGAGACATGGCGGTTTCACGATACAAAGAGTTTGGCATTCCAGTAGATTGGTTGTCTGATTCTGGCGTCGTGGGAAAGGTACTTTACTTTTGTTCTTTATGTATCTTCTATTTCATTGTATCTGTTAGAAAATCTTGAAAATATTCTGTTTCTTTTGTCACACAGATCAAGCTTTCCTCAGTCCAGCTTGCGATGAAGTACATGAAACGAGTAGCTTATGAGCTTGATTCAGTGAGTGGATCTGATAAAGATCCTAACAGAGAGTTCTTGCTTCTCCAAGGTGTTCGTTTCGCTTTTAGAGTCCATCAGGTAAACAAAAGAAAGAACTTAAGAATCCTATGAATAGATGTCTCAATGGTTTGGAGATATAACTGTAAATGTTTGTTCTATGATGTGTGTGTACAGTTTGCTGGAGGGTTTGATGCAGAAAGCATGAAAGCATTTGAAGAGCTTAGAAGCAGAGCCAAAACTGAATCTGAAGGAGACAATACTAATGGCAATGAAGAATCTGTAAACTGAGTTTATTTTTCTTCTGTCTTTCTGTATCATTGTACCACATACTTGTCAAATTGAAAATGATTATAGTACAGTGAAAGTTATAGATTGTTGTAAAAACCTATAAAAAACTTCTTTCAGCTTTTTTATAACTTTTTTTCTTAGTTTTTAAATAATAAATTCACAATAAATTTGTGATCTCCCAAACTACAAAAAGATAAAAATAATTGTGGTTTGTCATAAAAGTCACATGTTTCATACCATATGCAGCCATGCAAACGTTATCACCCGAATCTTTTTCCTCTTAAATGTTTTACATTATTTTTGATTGTATTATTTAAATCCATCATGAAAAAATTGGTAAAGCTTGTTTCCATGCTTAGTAACGTACAAAAATCAACAAAAATGGATTTTCAGCATATAACAAGCAATAGTAACAATATTTTGTTGTTATGTAATCATATAAAGAAAAATTATCATGTTTTTATTCTTATAAATTAAGTACTTCTACCACCGCCTAACAAACAGGGTCCATTCTTTTCACGTCCAAACAAGATCTACATAAATTACTATTGTATTGTATGATTATTAATTATTGTCATAATAATCATTCATATCATCCGACCATCTATAATAAAAATAAATAAATTCACGGATCTAAGATTACGATCACTAGAAATAGAAAACACCCAATATAAACTCAAAAAGAGAAAAGCAATCTTACTCCACTTTTTATTTAATATTTTATACAATTTCTAAAAATATTTCTTTTTATTTTCTTGAAAAAAAATCATTAGTTATTTACTTACACCATTTAACAAATTGCAGAACGTAGGTAGTTAATATTGCATAAAAGTTGATAAAAACTACATTAAAATTATATATTGTATAATTTAAAATTATAAAACATCACAGATGAATAAAAAAGATAAAATAATTGTTTATTATTAAGATATTCACACCCCTCAAGTATTAGATGAAAGATTTGCTTTTGATGTTTAAAGTTGAAGAAAGGAACAAAGAAACAAAACATAAAACACATTAAGACAGCTAAGCAAAAGCTTTCTTTTGATGCCTCCCAATGCAGAAGTATTTCAGTCTTCACGTTACACTGTCCTAACATTTCGACCACGTTCTGACAAAAACCGTATAGTACACCGTATAGTATACGCTCTTTCTTCTTCATCTCTTCAAACACACAGAGACAAACCACGACAACCCTCTTCCTCTCTCTCTCTTCTCACTCTCTCAATGTTACCTCTTATCGCCCTCTCCTCTTTACTCTCTCTGCTCCTCCTCCTCCCGCCGGCTAATCTCGCCGCCGTGAGTGATGACGACGAGTACCTGAAGCTTCCGTTACTACGCAAGTCTCCGTTACCTTCTCCGACGCAAGCTCTGGCTTCAGACACTCGCCGTCTCCATTTTCTCTCTCTCCACCGTATACCCACCACCCCATTCGTCAAATCCCCGGTTGTCTCCGGCGCTACATCCGGGTCGGGTCAATACTTCGTGGATCTCCAAATCGGCCAACCGCCTCAGTCGCTGCTCCTAATCGCAGACACCGGAAGCGACCTCGTTTGGGTGAAATGCTCCGCTTGTCGAAACTGCTCTCTCCATTCTCCGGCCACCGTCTTCTTCCCTCGCCACTCCTCCACATTCTCTCCGACTCATTGCTACGACCCGACTTGTCGACTGGTGCCTAAACCGGTTCGGGCTCCGAAATGTAACCATACCCGGATCCACTCCACGTGTCATTACGAGTACGCTTACGCGGACGGTTCATTAACTTCCGGTTTATTCGCTCGAGAAACGACGACGTTAAGGACAAGCTCCGGTAGAGAAGCGAATCTAAAGAGCGTCGCTTTTGGTTGCGGGTTTCGGGTCTCGAGTTTTAATGGAGCCCATGGAGTTATGGGCTTGGGTCGTGGCCCAATTTCTTTTGCATCTCAGTTGGGCCGTCGTTTCGGTAACAAGTTTTCGTATTGCTTAATGGATTACACTCTCTCTCCGCCTCCAACGAGTTACCTAACCATCGGTGGAGTTCGATCCGACGCCGTTTCGAAGCTTTCCTTCACTCCGTTACTAACGAATCCGTTATCTCCGACGTTTTACTACGTTCGTTTAAAATCTATTTCCGTTAACGGTGCGAAATTACGAATCGATCCCTCCGTTTGGGAGATCGACGGTTCAGGTAACGGCGGAACCGTCGTGGATTCCGGCACAACCCTCGCGTTTTTAGCCGATCCGGCGTACAGATTGGTCGTCGCGGCTATGAGACGACGGATCAGGCTCCCGATCGCGGCGGAGCTCACTCCGGGGTTCGATCTATGCGTTAACGTCTCCGGCGTTTCGAAACCGGAAAAGATGATGCCGAGGCTGAAATTCGGATTTTCCGGCGGTGCGGTGTTTGTTCCGCCGCCGAGGAATTATTTTATCGAGACGGAGGAGCGTATCCAGTGTCTGGCGATTCAAGCGGTGGATCCGAAGGTTGGATTCTCGGTGATCGGGAATTTGATGCAGCAAGGGTTCTTGTTTGAATTCGATAGGGATCGATCACGGCTGGGTTTTTCTCGTCGCGGCTGCGCTTTGCCGTGATGGATTGCCGGAATATTCTGTTCTCGACTAAGCTCAAAGATTCTTTCTATCGTTTTTACTTCTGCTTTTTTTCCTCTTGGAAGTAGGAGATTGGGTGAGGTTCAAAAAAAAAAAAAAAGTACGAGATTGGGTGGTGGTTCACTGTTACGGAAAATAGGAATAAAATACTCTTTTTGGGAGTTTGTATTATTTTCGATTTGAAATATACTAGTATAATACTGTAAAAATAAAAATAGAGCACATAATAAATCAGTAAATATGGTTCAAATGGTATTTATTTATTCGCGGAAGTCTCGTTGGTTTACTAAGAGTTCATATTTATGTTTTTACACAAGAAGTTATGAATTTCAACTCTCTAAAAAACAATTATGTAAAATATCAGAAAAGACAATTATGTAGAATATCAAAGAAAAAATTTAAAATAGATTTTCAACTAAGTGTAAAGGGTACCGTCTGAAATGAATCATAAGATGGTTTATGGTAATTTAGTCAGACCTGAATAAACTTTTCGATTGAGGTTTAAATGGATAAGGTTTTTGGTCAAAAATAAATGGATAAGTTTAAAAAATTAGAAATTAAAATGACTAGAACATAAATTTTGGATTTCCTTTTCTTTTGGTAAAATGTAAAGATGTAACTACCAAATTTTTCGTTTTTGACATAATTACATAGGATAACACGAAACAAAAAATAAACTATAAAACTTAAAAACACATATTCAATCTAGTTATGAAAGGCTAGACAGACACAACAACCACAATCGCAGTCCCGAGGCTCACATAATTCCGCACCATTAGCTTGTCGTAACCGAGAGTCGGAACCCAATATTTTGACCTTTCTGATGAATCCGCTTTTAAAGATAATGGCCCATCAGAGAACAATTCACTGAAAGCTTCAATATATTTGCCTACACAAACAAACAACAACAACAGCGACCTAACACACCTTCAAAAACAAAACCGAGCAATTATTAGGCTCAGATACGACCTGTACATGATGTCGAGCTGAGAAAAAAGGACCGCAACCTCCGTACTCCACAAAACTAAGCTCATCCTGCAGACAATTGCCATGCACACCACCACAAGAAGCTTAAGCAAACCCATGTAGTGTTGAGATGTGAGCGAAGACCGAACGCTAGATCAGATGTGGCGGTTAAAAACACGAGAACCACCACACGCATGTAGTCGTCGAGAACATATGAACTGAAATTGGTGCTGCTAGAGCAAGATTCCAAACGAAACCAACGAGAGCCGCCGACTACGGAGAGAAACAAATCAGGAAAATCAGATCAGGAACCGCGAATAGAAGGTCCGTGTGAGGAGCAAAAGCACGCAGCCACAAAGGCGGCATAGAAGACCACTCTTTAAACCGCTAGCAAGACCTTACGCGAGCCAGCCACTGAGCTCGAGCACCAACCTGACTGCGTGATCAAACGCCTCCGTGGTAAAAGGATCCACCAGCACACACCACGCCAAGAGGAAGAGAACCCAAGCTCGACGAACCAACGAGAGCCGAGAAACTCCATCACGAGCCGAATGACTACCTGGACCAGAAGCATCAAACTGCTGACGACCCGGAGTAGCCACACTGTCCCTTCCACTCGTAGAAGGAGAGAACCCAAAAAGCCGACTGCAACCCAGAACAATAATGAGTGGTAGTGGAGATCTATCTTTAACTTCTTCGATAACGGCAATCAAACTGATAGAGATAAAAATCTATGGAAAATTATCAGTTTATAGCTAGTCGTCTTATTTGTAACAATGGAAAATTATGGATGAAAGTTCAAATGTAGGTTAAAGAAGAATCTGAACATTGATTTGTAATTGTATGTTGCATAATATATTTTATATTTATCGACATATAACAAACAAAATAGAAATTAAACTTTGTGGTGTATAAACAGGTGTATGCCATTGATTATTTATTGGTCTAAATTTCACGGATCAAAACTTTGCCATCAAAAGTATGACATGCTCTTATATTTTCTATATTATTTTTTTGTTCTATTCAAACAACCGATATGTGATTAGTTATAGTGTATTATTAATACTATATACTACTATTTATTTTAAAGACACAATTAATATGTTACAATATTTCTTTTGCTTTACCCTTTGGTCTTCCTAACTCCTATGCCATTTTTTTCTCTAGAACCAATGCAAACACATTTTTTTCAGAAAAAAAAAGAACACATCTTTAATATATAATATACACACTTCTTAGCAAAATTTATAAATATTACACTATACTATTCTATGATGGAAGTATAGAATGGTATAAATATATTCTGTAGTTCCCCTTCTCTTCTTCCTTATTTTCTTCATTTTTTTCCCTCCTACTCATCATCCTCTTTCTCCATGTACTATATGCTATTATTCAACTTATGATTTATATTTCTCATGTTATATACTATTACTATAAATTGATAGTGTTATATATTTAATAAATATAGTATAGTATGTTATGTTAGTTGTGTACAGACGGACACACACACACACACACACGAAAAAGGGAGAATCTCGTCCTATGTTATCACAAATTAACATGCATCCTTACATTATGGTTAGTTTCTTAAATTTGTAACCTATAATGTGTATATCTAATTGGGAAAATTCCTTAAAAATACACAGACTGAATTTCTTTTGCTAATTTAATACACGAACTTTTTAGACTCCCCAATTAATACACAGACTGAATTTAGTTACCAATAAAATACATCAACTTTTGAAAATCGAAGGATTTACACTTCAATTTTGACTCCGTTAACCTCGTTTAAAAGAGATTTAAGACGGCGTTAATTTTTTAATCAAACACGTGAATAAACCGTCAAAAGCTCGTGTTCCTTCATCAAAAACCCCAAATTGATTTCTTCACAAACCCTAATTTCATTTACCCCCAAATCGTTGTTCTTCGTTCTTCTTCTTCATGTTTCTCGAAGTCTGCGAGTTCTATGTTCTCTGAGACACGAAAAAGATGAGGTAATTCCCGATTTGAGTTTGGGTTCTTCTTCTTCTTCGGTTTGATTGCGTTTCTAACTCAAAATTTTGTGTTTGATTGCAGTGACCTAGGGTTAATGAAGGTAAGCCTACACTATGGAGGCGTTATGGAGCGCAAAGATAACAACTTTCTCTATCAGGGAGGATTAGTGAATAAAGACATTGCTATCGATCCCGATTACATGACGTGGTCTATATTCGAAGGATTCTGTGAAGATAATGGGTCAAACGGGGAGGTGAAACACGTCTGGTACAAGCTTCCACAAGAATCAATGGAGTTGGTGAAAGTGATTTCAGAAGTTTCTTCAGATGCTGCTATTAATCAGATGTGTTGCGAAGCTATGAAAGTAGGTGGAGTAGATATCTTCATTGAGCAGAGTGTTGGTGAAAAGGTTGATGGTCATGTTCCAGAGAATGGTGAAGAAAATAAAGATGAAGAAGATAAAGTTGAAGAAGACAAAAGTGAAGAAGACAGTGATAAAGAAGAGAGAGACGAGGAAGGTCAGAACATTGGAGAATCGTCCAATGCTCGTGATGAGGTAGAGGAAGAAGTCATCGAAGAAGCAGAAGATATTCCATTTCAGTCTGTCTTTGGAGATATCCAAGATGATGAAGTTAGAGGTGCCACTAGTTCTTCAGAATGTTAATGACCAGGATGCATGTGACAACAATGAAGCCTCCCAACGAAATACCAACGAATTGCCTCAACAATTTCTCCTTTTCAACTGATGTTATAAGAGCAATTTCAAGTTTCTTCTTCTCCTCTGCGAGTCTGTCCCCTTCCTCCAACAATAATGCAGTTGAATCTTCAGATGTGGCTGGTTGATAAGTTGTGCTAACCAACTGTTTCAGATTTTTTATTTCTTCTCTCTGACGATCCATCACGCCTCTCGCCTCCAGTAAACTCTGTTTCTGCCATTCATTTTGCTCCTCATTATCAATCCATTCGACGAAGCCATGAGAACCACAACACCAAAACCTTCGACCCGGATTGTCATCTGTCCATGCCTTCGCCGGAGTCGATCTCTTGTTACAGTAGCATAACGGACCGTCGACCTTCTTCTTATAGGATGCCCTTGCACCTGAACTCGAGCCTTCACTCTTAGCCATCGATTTAGGGATTTTTCAGGTGAAATGAAGAGAAAGAGTTGAAAGAAATTAGGGTTTGTGAAAGAAATCGATTTGGGACTTTTGATGAAGGAACCCGACCTTTTAACGGTTCAATCACGTGTCTAATTAACGCCGTCTTAACTCTCTTTTAAACGACGTTAACGGAGTCAAAATTGAGGTGTAAATCCTTCGATTTTCAAAAGTTGATGTATTTTATTGGTAACTAAATTCAGTCTGTGTATTAATTGGGGAGTCTAAAAAATTCGTGTATTAAATTAGCAAAAGAAATTCAGTCTGTGTATTTTTAAGGAATTTTCCCTATCTAATTCACTCTACTTTTATTTTGTTTACAGGCACGGACGACGATTAACAAATCTACTACAAGTAATATGCCGGCCCAAAATACCCAACTTACTCCAAGGACTTACCGGCCCAAAATACCCAACTTACTCCAAGGACTTACCGGCCCAAGCTACCTATGATCGTTTATGTATTACAACTGACACTAAAGCCCACTAAAGTCTTAAAAACAGGTGAATTTAGAAGAAAAACAAATTATTACCAGCATTTAAAATTATAAACTTTTATTTCAGATAAACTTAAAAAGTGGATCCAGCCCAAACATAAAAGATTATTATCTGAAAAAAACTGAAAAAAAAACTTACTAGGAAACCATGTTTTGACCCACATTCCATCCTAATCCGGAATCATATCAAACGGATACATTTACTACAAGATTAGATGTCTAATACTAAAAATCTAAATAAATGAAACTAGAATCCGGATTAAAACCAACTTATTTAAAATAAATACTTGATTTCCAATTTTTTTTTTTATATAAAACATGTATTTGAAAGACAATAACGACAACATACCAGCCAATAACAAATGCGTCTTGCGAAATGCGAACAATAGTATTTGGTTTGATTGCATATCTATAAACTATGGAAAAACATATCTATAAACTGTGAATACAACTTAAGAGAAAGCTCTGAATATGCTATACGTTAAATTGTATGTTGTGATGTATGCAGTATACGAGCTCACTTATTTGTTAAAAACTGTTTTTTTTTTCTTTTAGTTATCAATATATTAGTACGCACAAAATGTTATAAGATCAGAGATCTATTCTTAAGACAACAAGACGTAATGAATGGAGTAAGCATGGCGTCATGATGATCAAAGCCCTAAAAGAGCACCCACCACCCAGGATAATGTTCACAAATCGTAACCAAACTTTTTTCTATTAAATAATTTATATTCACCTTGAAAAACTTTTAATATTAAGGAAGTGCTAACACACTCATTTATGTGTATAAAATATATATGTGAAGGGGTGACATGAGAAGGCTACAAATGGCCACAAATGTGAAAAGTGAAATGCTAAGGGACCAGAGACAACCATGCGTGTGACCAGAAACTGATGCTTACTTATTCCTTATGCTTATATATAATGTGTTTGTATACACAATATTCTATATTTTATCATACATACCCACACATGTGCAAGCACTTCCATATACAAGCAAACAAATTTACATTATATTTCATATTTGCTTCCATAAGACATACCTCATCCCACGTCACCGTTTCATTACACTGTGGACTGTACCAAGTATGTCTATTATTCTTAGGAATGATGCGTGAATCCTCAATTTGTCTTGAAAACTTTTTCTAAGTTCTAATAATGAAGTTATGGTCGACTTAGCTACCATCAATTACTATTATTTTGTATACTTGAATATGATATTTTTAATATTTCATCTATTCCAAAATACATGAAGTTTTAGGTAATGCACAACCATTTTTAGCAACCATTAATAAATTTGTTTTAATCTAAAAATATTATTAAAAGATAAATTAAAATTATTCAAATAATTATAAAGTAAAGTACAAAATATCATCAGTTACACAGTTTTTGATAGGAATAAATTTTATTTAATATATGATAGCATATTCTATTTTGAAGTATCAAAAACTTCCTTAAATATCATGTATTTTGAAAAAGAAGAGTATAATGAAATGTTGGGATGATGGTTAATTAGTGTGAGAAGTTACTCGTACATATCACATACCCTGTATTACTGATACAGTTGTTAATTACACCAAAATGTATAGGACGGTCAAACAGTCTCATGTTATATATTTTATATGCTTTAAAAAACGGGTCAAACCTTAAACCTAAAAAAATTTGCAGTTTTCTTAAGTGTGAATTTACGAGATTTATTTAGTAAAATCATATGAGTATTTTGTCAATACATGATTCTACCGGATTTGAATATGGATGGTGACAAAGCAATGACACTCATACAAATCAGCATATTTTAGTTTGATTGTTTAAGTTAATGCATAGAGATTAGTACACATTGGCATTTTTGGTAATATACATCCATTGATTTTATAGATATATCATAGGAAATTATTCTTCTGTAATTTAATACAAAATCTGGTAAGCATTTTCTCAGAAAACATGTTCTTAAGTGACTGATATAGTAATACTAGCCTAGTAATATCGACAACCGGTTGATTTTGTTTGATTCAAACACGATATATATGGATGTCAGCTAGGAATGTGTAACTATAGTCATACTTGTATTAAATATTCATACAATTATAGGGACCTTGCGTAGTGGGGCTGGGGCATGTTATACGTTCACATTTGATGATGCTATATGCCACGTTATATAGTGAGATTAGAACAACTTCAATGGGGTTTCTAGATTTGAGGTTCTTTATATATATATATATTAGTATTTAATTGTAAAATTTTTAACTTGACGAAACTTAATCCAAAGTATTTTTGCAGAACTGAAAACTTTCGTTGAGAATGTTCTTAAGTTCTCATACACCATGCAAATATGTAAGTTCATGGTTATATTTTTAAAATAATTTGGCTTAAAACTTTGATATATGATAGAAATTAGAGTCTGATACCCAAAACAGTAACAAAAACTCATATAAAAGGTGTATGTCCAGAAAAATATGTTTGAACTCTTGACACCCTTTTCATTAACAAATTATAACAAAAGTTTAGTGGGCAATTTTTTATACCTAAATTACATAAACTTGCCAAAAAAAAACTTAATGAGATTGTTAGACTACGCTTGTGGCTACCTGTGGTGCACAGGAGTCCGACATTGTTTCCAATCATCGGTTACAAATGTGGATGCAACCAAAAAATACTACATGAAACGCTTAAAAATCGAACAACATTTTTGTAGTGCATCATTGTCTAACGCACACTTGAAGAACCTTATATGCATGTATTTACACATACACATGTAATGATTTGGTCGTGAAGACCTTTGCATAAATACGTGAGTTGGGTAGTCCCAACTTCACGTGTAAAAGGACAGCTTCTGATTTTTTTTTGGCTAAAAGTAACAGATGTTTTATTTTGGTTTATGGAGTGCTTGGTTGAAAAAGAACTGTAGATTTTTGAGTCGAATTTTTGCAACTTAGGTGATTAAGAAAAGATTAGGTGTCTTATTAAATTGTTGGAATTTTTTTTATAACTCATGAATTTCACGATGTAAACAATATTAATGTTCGTGTATATCTTTCTTGTGCCTAACACAAGTGTATATGACTCTTTGTTTTCTCATATTTGTAATTATGTTTTGGACTGATTTCTTTTGGGAGTGACTAGTGAGATCTTTTAGTTTATAAATTTAATATTTGATTTTGGCGTTAAAAGACGTAGAAGATGTATATCTGAGTTTGAAAAAAATATGAACTATCTTTAGTTATAATATCTTTGTAGCTAATTAGAGTTTACTGTTTATTCAACAATTTTACTATGTGAGTTTCACTTTATTAATCTCGCTTAACTATTGTTTATTGTAAAGTTTTAGCACACTAATTAAAGCCAAAGTAACTAACTGAATTTGTGTTCAAATAAGCCATGCTTGTCAAGGAGTAAATGATTTTAGCTTTTTGAAAGACGACCTGAACATGAACACTGACTTTAAAGGTACTGATAATAGTTTTCTTCCAACAATTGTTTTTGATCTAATAATTCATCACCCTAAAAATATGACATTTCATGGACCAACAGTTTAAGAACATACTCGGCGAGGGGAACGGTCTCGTGACAATATTTTATAACAAAAAAAAAAATTTTGTTATATAGTATTGGATACCGTGAATATTATCATGTTATGTCCATAGTCATTAGGAACCAGTATTATTGTTGCTGCTTTTGATATGATGTTTATTAATTTTCAGTGTATAAAAAAATAGGCTTCATCTTATGAGTGATTTAGTGAACTACTCATATTTGAAACTTAAATTAGCAAAATACCGTTGATTGGACATGAAGGACACTGACACAACCATTTGACAAGAAAATGCCGAGAATGCCCTTTCTCTTTCCTCTCATTAACACGAAGCGTAAAAACATTTGTTAACATATAACACTTCTGTTAACGTCTACAATATTTGTTAACAGCCAACACATTTATTTCTGCGAAGCGTAAAAATAATTGTTAACAGTTAACACTTCTGTTAACGTCTACAATATTTGTTAACAGCGAACACATTTATTAACGCGAAGCGTAAAAATAATTGTTAACAACTAACACTTCTGTTAACGTCTACAATATTTGTTAACCGCTAACACGACGTCGAATCTAAAACCCAGAAAATTGATATCATCAAAAAATTGAGGATTCAAATCCACTTATGAAAAAAATAATGAAATTTAAAATTTAATTGTATATAGAATGATAGAGATTTGTAAAATAATTAGGGATTGGAGAGAAAAAAAAAGGTGAAAAATTTGAGGATTCAAAGCCACTTATGAAAAAATAATGAAATTTAAAATTTAATTGTATATAAAATGATAGAGATTTGTAAAATAATTAGGGATTGAAGAGAAAAAAAAAGGGAGACGTCAAAGAGAGGAGAGAGAGTGTGGAAAAGGGCAAAATGGTCCAAAGGAAAGTGATGGGCAAGTCTCTAATTATAGGTGTCAAATAGGGCACTTTAGCCAATTATCTCTCATCTTATTGATTTCGTATACTTGACCATCATGTGCAGCGTCCATTCTTTTCGTATCTTCAAATTTAAGCAAGTCTCCTAAGTAAGTTAGTTAAATCTATTAGACCAAAAAAGGTTAGTTAAATCTACTACGCTCTATCTCTAAATTGTTTATTTTAATCATTTTCTTAAAAAAAAAAATTGCTGATCAACATGTTTATTAATTGACGTATTTAAATGGAGCATTCCGTCTTGTATTTTGAAATAATTACTAATTTTAAGAATCAAACCAGATCATGTACTCCTTGACCCAAGCTCAGAGAACTATGAAGCTGAAGCTCTAGCTTCAAATGAATGGCATCATTACCCTAGCTTGCTTTTCAAGATGGTTTAGCTACTAAAGACCAATGTAAAGCCTTGGAAATCTCATTCAGCCCTGCACATTCTGTGGTAAACGAAATGAAATAAAAGGTTATATGTTACTCCCTCTGTTTCTTAATAAGTGTCACTTTGACATTTTTCACACAGATTAAGAAATTGATTGAAATGTGTGTATGTTGTTATTAATTACACCTATTTGACCAATAGAATTTGAGATAAATATAATTATTTATTAAATCAATGCAGATTGCAATTAATTTTCAGCTGAAAATAAGTATAATTTGCATTGAAATTCTAAAGTGACACTTTTTATGCAACAAGAAAAAAATGTTAAAATGACACTTATTATGAAACAGAGGGAGTACTTTGTATGCCCTTGTTCACATTCAAGTCATTACTACGTGCTAATCTATTACTACCATAATTAAATGGTAACGGAACCTCATCACGA
>CAJHQP010003094.1:0-72887 GCA_905132765.1 Moricandia arvensis
ACACTTATGGACAGACAAAAACCTAAGAACCTTTGGTGGAAAAATTGGACATGTTGACACATTAGAGCTATCTGAGGGGCGTATGCTGATTGAGATAGATTCACGCCGTCCACTAAAATTCTCAAGGAAAGTCCAGTCACCAAAAGATGATTAGGTTACCATTGAGATTAAATATGATTACTTCTATGGAAGTCAGATCGATATCTGGATACTCAATCCTCCCAGCGGTATCCATCTCTATCCCTGAAGCGAGAGTAAGTATGATTATTCTCATATCGTCGTTCTCCTATATCATATCGATGTGAATGCTCGTCTTTATGATCAAGGCCTTTCCTTTGCCTCAAGGAAAACCTGGCTGCATGTGGGTTGTCTGGCTCAACATGTGTCTGAGACTGCAGAATATAACTCTCAGATGGAGCTTGAACTCTAGAGAAAACATCAGGGCGTTCTCTCGGAGGCTGTAGCCGGTTTTGGATGCTTGTCAATGGACAATATCCTTTCTCATGTGACAGTAATCCACAGATAATGCAGTGTTTAAACATATGCACCTTACCATCACAAACAAGACCAAAGATGGAGAGCTAAACCAGTGCCTATTATGGACACTATGGAGGACAAGCAGTGGCCTCTTGTTCATGTTGAGGAGTGGAAGGGGGACTATGCTGTCTCCCATTTGGATACTCGCGATGTCTCACTAGATATTGTTCCTTATGAACAAATATCGACCATTCATGGATCTCTGTCTGATAGGCAACAGAAGAGTGGGGACTCCAACAAATAGGGATGATAGCGAGTAAGATTGTGACCCCATCATTAGGGGATATTTCTATAGATGGCAATGTAACTATCTGTGGTAAGGGAGCAGCTCGAGCACCATCTTTTTCGCCTCAACCTGCGGATGGGAATAGGTATGGTCAGATCATTGGGGCATTGGATGACGTGGAAATGACTGAGCAAGATGATGCAATACTAGGTTTCGAACCTAATGAGGATGACTTATTGGGAGAGGAGCTGTTGGAATCAGAATCTAAATGGCCAAAACCGGTATATGTGGTAGAGGAGCAATCTAAATCAGAAAAGAAGGCAACAAAAGCAGTGAAATCAGGTTACAATAAGATTGCCTATATGGCTTTACAAGCAAGAAACTTGAGTTCCTTTGTCGAGGATCTCCAAGCAAACGATCTAAGTCTCAGGGACCAAATATGGCTGCTGGAGTAAGCAAATCGGGACGATACAGTGATAAGAGGATGAGAGATAAACATGGAAAAAAAGAGGATGCGATGAGGCCTAAAAACTCATTGAAAACAGAGCCATGAAGATGATTAGTTGGAATTGTCAAGGGATTGGGAACAACCTTACAGTTCGACGCCTTAAGGAGATGTGCCAGAAACATCGCCCAGGACTTGTGTTCCTTTCTGAGACGAAGAATAATAGGTCAATATTGCAAAACATTCAGACCGAGTTAGGATTTGATCGTTTGTTTGCCGTGGAGCCATTTGGCCTCAGTAGTGGTTTAGCTTTATTTTCTTTGGGAAAATTTCAAATTAATGTTTTGTTTTCGAATAAAAGAATGATTGATGTAAAGGCAGTCATTGATAGAATAAAAGTCTATATGACATTTGTGTATAGTGATCCTGTGTTAGAACAAGAGACCAAGTGTGGGAACGCCTTACGCGTTTCTCCACTACCAGAACTCTACCATGGTTTATGATTGGAGATTTTAATGAAATAACAGATCATAATGAAAAAGTTGATGGGAGACCTCGCTCATATAGCTCTTTTTTACCTTTCAAACAAATGCTAAATGATCGTGGAATGCTGGAGTTTCCATATTCTGGAAATATGCTATCATGGGTTGGAAAGAGGGCAGGGAGAATCATAGTAAGATGTCGATCAGACAGAACTGTTGGTAATGAAGAGTGGCATGAGAAATTTCCACATACTAGGATAAATTATATGCGGCTTTGGGGATCGGATCATCGTCCGATTCTTGCAAACATTTTATTGAAGCCTGTGAGGAAATCAAAGTCATTCAAATTTGACAAGCGATGGATTGATAATGATGAACTACGGCAAGTCATTTTGGAGGGCTGGAAGTCTACTGAATTACCCCCTGATGCAAATATCATGGAACATATCTCAAGTTGTCGCAAAGCATTGGGACAATGGAGGAGACAACATGATCTAAACTCAGGCAAGCATGTAGAGGATTTAAGAGACAAAGTGGAGGGGCTATACCTGAACGATGAAGCCACAACAAAGGGAATACATGAGGCTTTGAAGGAATTATCTGACGCTCTTAAGGCGGAAGAGATATACAAGAAACAAAAGAGTCGAATCTTCTGTCTTAGAGAGGGAGATCGGAATATAGAATTTTTTCACTCACTGACAAAGCAGCGGAGGGCAAGAAATAAGATCACTCAGCTTCTCGGTCCAAATGGAAATATAGTGGAAGATGATGATGGACTAGTAACCATAGCTACTAGTTACTTCCGAGAATTATTTGGGTCTTCAAACCCAGAAAACATAGATGAAGCTTTATCGGAGGTATCCATATCGATTACCGGATCAGATAATGAGGAACTCACCAGGCCGGTTTCGGAATGGGAAGTTAAATTAGACTTGTTCGCAATGCATCCAAAGAAGGCCCCAGGACCAGACAGAATGACAACATTATTTTATCAAAAATTTTGGGATATTATGAAGGAGGATTTAACTCTTATGGTTAACCAATTCCTTTTTGAGGGAACAATGCCTATTGGATTAAGCGATACAAATATATGCCTCATCCCTAAGGTTAATAAACCAAACGAGATGTCTAAATTCTGGCCTATTAGTCTGTGTAATGTCAGTTATAAGATAATCTCCAAGGTCCTATGCCAGATATTAAAAAAGTTCTACCAAGACTAATATCTGAAACTCAATCGGCATTTGTTGCTGGAAGACAAATTTCAGATAATGTTATGATTGCATAAGACATGTTTCATGCGTTGCTAACAAAACTGAACGAACGAAATAAGAGGATGGCGATTAAGACAAATATGAGAAAAGCGTATGATAGAACGGAATGAACCTTCATTAATGCAGTAATGCCAAAGATGGGGTTTTCAGAAATATGGATAGATTGGATCATGCGGTGAATAACTTCGGTTAAGTACAAAGTTCTCATGAATGGCCAGCCAAGAGGGAACATTTTTTCGGGCAGAGGTCTACGACAAGGAGATCCTTTGTCTCTTTTCATCTTTATTCTATGCACGGAAGCGCTCGTTAGCCTTCTCAATCATGCTGAGAATTAAGGGAAGATAATAGGGATACGGGTTACACGCGTGTGCCCCTCGATATCTCACTTTCTCTTTGCTGATGATAGCATTTTCTTTTGTAAGGCGGAGCCCCGTGAATGTGAAGAAGTAATGAAAGTGATAAGGAAATATGGTAAAGCATCAGGACAGTGTAATAATTTTGAGAAATCTTCATTTCTCTCTGGTAAGAAGATAGATGTTCATTCTCGCGAGCAAATTAAAGAAAAGTTAGGAATACAGAATGAAGGAGGGATGAGATCATATTTGGGAATACCAGAAGACATCCGTAGCTCTAAATGCAGACTTTTTGCTTTCCTTAAAGACAAATTGATGCACAAAGTGAATGGTTGGATGGGTAGATGGCTCTCGAAAGGTGGGAAAGAGGTTTTAATTAAATCAATTCTATTAGCTCTCCCAACATATGTGATGTCGACCTTCCTACTGCCATTAGCGATCTGTGAAAAACTTGCAAGTGCATTGCACAATTTTGGTGGAGTTCAAACCCACCAAAGAGAGGTATACACTGGGCAAAATGGGCAAAATTGTGCAAACTGAGGGAGGAAGGAGGCCTGGGATTCCATTTGATTCATGAGTTTAATTTGGCTCTTTTGGCCAAACAACTATGGAGATTAGTTCAACTCTCGGATTCCCTGGTGGCGAGGGTGTTAAGAGGGAGATATTATCAAATGAGTTCGCCTTTGCGCTCAATTTCAGCCAACAGCCCTTCATATGTTTGGACCAGTATATCGGCGGCACAAAGTCTACTACTATTAGGTATAAGACATAAGATTCACTCGGGACATGAGGTTAAAGTGTGGGAGGATCCTTGGATTCCGACAATACCTGCTAGACTGGCCCATTCCTCTGCTCCAGTTCTACACCCAAATATGAGAGTTAGCGACTTAATTAACCATGAGTCGAAGGAATGGGATATGGACCTGCTGTTAAACTATGTTGACTCGGCTGACATTCCTCTCATACAGAGCTTAGCTATTAGTACAACAAACCATAGAGATACTTTCTGCTGGAGCTATACCAAGATTGGCCAGTACACAGTAAAATCAGGTTACTGGGTAGCTCAGAAACTTCTAAGGAAAGATGAAGATGGAGCGAAATGTGGACCTAGTATAACCAATCAATCTACAAGAATTTGCTTAGAAGGTTAAAGCACCTCAAAAGATGTGTCATCTTATGTGGCAATTGATAACGGGACATGTGGCGGTCACGAAGAATCTTAATTATAGAAATTTGAGATGCCACAATTACTGTCTGTGATGTAGATAGCCGGAAGTGACAGCAACTCATGCTATTTTTGAGCCCTACAAGTATTGGCTTTATCATCGGCGCCCTCTGGTCCAAACACGTTCCCACTACCCAGTATCTATGCCAACATGGATTATCTCTTTTGGAGAAAGAATAAAATTATGGCTCCTGAGTCACACAAGGATCCTTATCCTTGGATAATTTGGTACATCTGGAAGGCCATGAATGATATTATTTAGGGGATTAGATCGAGACCCAATAGACTTAGTAAGATATGTAGAGAGTGAATGTCTGGCATGGTTTAACGCCAATGAGACAGCTAATCTGGACTCACAAGGCCACATGAGAGAGGAGCCACAAACCTTAAGTTTGAAGGATATCTGTTTGGTGGACGGTTCTTGGACCGCCGATGACGATTTTAGTGGTTGTGGATGGGTGTGGAAGAACTGTAGTGGGAAGACGAAGCTTACGGGGACGTGAAATCTAAGAAAGCGAGAATCGACGCTTCATTCGGAGTTATAAGCCCTTAGATGGGCAATGGAGAGCATGTTGCAATAATCGCCTTGCAAGCGATTCAGTACAGATTGCAAGGACGTTATAGCTATGATAAGGGAACCGGAGGCATGGTTAAATTTTGCAACAAAATTAGAGGCTATTAAGACGCTGATGATATGCTTCCCAGGATTCGAGATATGTCATATCCTAAGGATTCACAATGGAACCTCAGATGCTCTGGCCAAGACTTCACGTTTATTTCCTAGAAATCTTTCTTTTGTTGGTTGTTCTATTCCGGTCTGGATTCCCAGATCTCAAGTTTGAGTAATAGAATAACCGTTTGTTACAAAAAAACAGTATAATACATGTATCATCTTCTATTTAACTTAAAATAAACTTATAAAGTGTTTAATATATACAAAATTAAACACATATAGGTCAAATTTAGTTTTTGAAAGAAAAAAATTAAGATACCATAATCTAACCCTAAAACACATACAATAGTATAACATAGTTACCAAACCCTAAACCAAAAAATATCATGACTAACTTACATTCATTCATCTATGTTAAAAACTATTCAGTTTTAACAAATCTAGATTTACATCATTTATAAATGTCTATAATTACATTATTAGGATTTTTACTAATCAGAATATTTTTTATAAAATTTATAAATTATTTTTAAGATCTAGTTCTAAGAAGAATTCCTTGAAAGTTTTCTCACTCGCAGGGTCATAATAGTAAAGTACAATACTGTTTTTTGTTTAGTGACGAAAGATGTAATTTCACTAGACTTTTGAGTTACTTTTGCATTTGATTTGAGTTGAGATACAGTTTTGTATTTAAAATTAAGTTTTGAGTCATATTTGACAAATCCCCCATTTTTTAAAGATGTTTGATATCTACGTGAATTTGAATTTATGAAGACCTTCCTAACCGTATATGATATATTTCTTATTTGTATAACTTTTCGAATTCACGAATGTTTTCATAAATGAGTAAATTGATTTTTTACATGTAACTTATATATATATATATAAGTTATTCATAATTGTGTATGCCATCTTTCTGATTTTAATTTATATGCATATGTTGGATAATTTCGTCAATATATAATCTTTCTTGAAAAAATTATGAGTATATTTTTAAATATGTATAATATCTTTATAAAATTTAGGAATTAAATCGATGAAGGTTTTCCAAAATTTTTAAGAATATGTAATACTTATTTAGGATTATATTATTAAATAGTTATAATCCTGTTTGAGTTGGATATTTATGAACATCTTCCTGATAAACATTTAAGAATGTATTTTAAACTAGCTTAGAATCTGCGCTCAACGCGGGTCATATATCATCAAATTATAGCTCATTTTAGCATTCAAAATAATTTTTGTACTGATAGATGAGCTTTGTCAAGATATATTGACATTTTCCAACCCAATAAAGATTTATTTAAGCGCTTAAAACACTAAACCACGGTATACGTGTTCTCTAACCACTTTTTGTGAAGAATTCTCTAACCACTTTTTGTGAAGAAAAAAAATATAACGTTTGAGTTTCTTATTTTATTTCTATTTTTTTTTCTGATGAGGTTAGAATTTTCAAAATATATCTTTTGCAGTTTCTGTTTTTCTTATCTACTGTTTGTCGTAGACTTGTGAGAATTGAAAGGTGGATTATATCTTTGTACTCATAGCTTTGTTTTTTTTTCATATGAATAAATTTTAACCTTCTAGAAAGAAAAAACAAACATACTATAACATGTTAGTATAGCAAAACATATTAATTGTTGGGTTTACATATACATAAAAATAGAAGTAATAAATAGGCAAACCGTTTCATCTGCAAGAACTAATTTTAGAGATTTTCTCCCCATCCTCAATTTGCTGTTGAGTATTGATTTCAAGATGGGTAGCTTTCAATTAAAGTCACCAATGTCTTTAGGAGGAGCCACAGTAACTGGGAAATTAGGATTTCTTTTGTGAACACGACTATGTACGTAGTATATATGAGTATATATAGTGTCTAGTTTATGATCCAATTATCTTACTATTTCTCATAAAAATCTAGATAATTAGAAAGTAGACATCAAGGATCTACTGTAGACTTATTCTTATAAATGTAAATTTACAAATATTTGTGTGGTCATCGAAACGGTTTTTGAAAGTTAAAAATTTGAGTAAATATTGTTAAGATTCAGTACCATATTTAGCAAAAAAAAAAAAAAGATTCAGTACCATAAATTGTTCTATAATAAATATAAAAATCAAACATCAAAGGAATAGGAAAAATATAGTTTTTATATTTATTGCCAAATATTCGAAAGGTGTGATGCACTAATTTTCAATATAATATGTTTTTTATATGATTATGGTTATTTTTTATTAAATTTATTTGATTTCAAAAACTGATAGTATCTTCAGTTACAGACAAAACTGATAATATGGTTGATTTATTTTCAAATTTCAACATTAATTTCAAATAAATACTATTTACATGAGTTTCTAGATTATTAGTCAATTTGTTTAGATTTGACACTGAGCGTGTGGCACATACGATAAATTAATAATCTGAATATATAATATAAGACTATAGTATATAATTTATGGTAACCCGGTTTGTATGATAACCCGGTTGAATATATGAACATTTTAGGTCTTTACTACGACAATAAACATAACCAATATATTTTATAGTGAGTCGGTTGAATGTATTTTATTGGTTAGAAACTTAATACGATAGAATATCTTTGGTATGGTGTCATTGTTAACATATGATAGAATATTACATGAAAATTTAATGTTTATGTTAGCACGAAAATAATACCAATATTTATGTGTAGATTAGTATTGGTTAGAATTTTAAAAAAAAGTCGGTGACAGTCTAATTGCATTTTAATTGTGTAGGTTACATATGATGTAGTCAATTTTAGTAGGATCTTTAAAAGAAACAAACTTAAATAATAGTAGTGTTTATTAGTAAACAGAAATAATACCCTAAATTAGTATATTAGATAACTAGCATGTTTTTTTTATTATATTTAGTCACAACATGTGTAATAGGTCTAAACAAATAGAACTCTAAATTTATAGATTAGATACACAATAAAAATGTAATATATATTTATGAAAGTTTCAATTTCTTAATTTTTATATAATATTATCAATATTATTAATATCTTCTAAAATTTAGAAATATATTATATTTATGAAGAAGGTCTTCGTATCCACAAAATTCTTTTTCTGGTTTCATCTTCAGTCGGCTCTGGTGGCTTCCTTGGCACCCGAGCCATCCTTTCCTCTTAGTCTCTTTTGTTAGATGTTGCTTGGCTGTGTAATCGGTTAGAAAGTCATGCATGTTTGTTTTCACAGCCGAGATGTTAACGGTAGATAATCGATTGATCTGATAGGGATCTTTCTGATCTGTATTTTTCGGTTCTGGATCTTTTAGATCCACATAATGACTCTCCTTTGGCTTTTCTTGTTCCGTTCTCTCACATGCATGTATAATATTCGGTGAGATCGATCCAATCTCTAGCTCTTCTTCTGGCCTTTGGTTAGTGGATCTTTCTTGGATCCATACTCCCTCTCTCTCTCTTGATTGATCTATGGATTCAGTCCGGTTCCGCTCCGATTTTGATCTCGGTTCGAGGTTAGCTTTGTCTGGATTTGAATTGCTTCGCACCTTGTCTACTACTCTGAGATTGTTCGGAATCTCGTCCTCTTTGGTGTTTCTCACTTGGCATCTCCTTGTCGTCATCATGTCGACTTCGCTTCTGGCTAAAGGCCAGATCTTTAAACCGATGGTCCATTGTTTGTGCTATTTCACTATAGGTGGAAGTTGTTGTCAACTTGGTTTTGATAACTGTATCAATTGATCTGAAGGAGTTTGGGCTGTGATTATAATTTGTTCAAAACCTTTGTTGTGTTTAAGGCCAATTCATTTGTTATTTTTGGTTTTATCTCTCGTTTTTAGTTGTTTAGTTTATATTGTCTCCCTTGTTTGGGCTTCTGGACCCCGGGAAATTAGCTTCGCCGGCAATATTTATGGAGCCATCCCTTTGTGTTGCCAGTGTGTATTATAAAATTGTATCTCTCGCTTGTCTATCAATGATGAATAAAATGCATCTTCAACTCTAGCATCCATTTTGGGTGCTTGTTTTTTTTGTTTTTTTAGATATATTTTTTAACAAATTAAAAAGAACTAATCGCGTGCCGCCACGTGTCAAAGAGGTCCGCAATCATTACAAGAATTGGTGCTTATTTTGATATTTTAAAAAGTGGTGCTTATATTGGTATTTTAAGAAGTGGTGTTTAGAGGGTACTTAGAGTTTTGGTTTTCGTAGACTTAAATCAGCAAAATAATATAATATTGATCTGACAACTAAATTATATTTAATATTTTATAATGTTTCAAGTAGTTTTCTTATGTATAATCGTATTTAACAAAGAAAAAGAGCATCCTATTTATTAAATGATTTTATTTTTACCTCATATATATCACCTTGATCTTCTATATATTAAATGATTGAGATATACTTACTCAGAAAAATTCTTTAGGATAACTCTATTTTTTATCACAAGTATATCTTTTAAAAGTTAAAATGACCAAAATATTTAATTAAAGAGGTAAGTATACACTTATACTCATAGGTTTAACTAATATTTCTTCTGTTTCACTTTAATAGGTGTTTAAGATTTTTGCACAAAGATTAAAAAAATAAAAAAATTTATGTATATATATATATATATTACATAAAATAGAATTAAATAAAACTAATACAACCAATTAAAAATACAGCATTTTGTAATTGGTTATAATTTCAAATGGCATTAAATTGTATCTAGAATAGTGAGAATATCAATTATTTTGAAACAAAATATTTTTTTTAAACACCAAATAAACTGAAACATAGGGAGTATAAACCCAAGCTTAGATTTAAGAGATAGAGTTTTTGAGGTGGGAATTAGGATTTTAGATAATAAGTAAGCAAATATTTAAAATTTAAAATATATTTTTTTAAAATAGTTTCAACAAGTATTTTCGGATTTTAATATATATATTTAAAAAAACTTTGAAAACAAGTTCGAAAAAATTTAAAATCTTAAATTTTAAAAATTATTATTCGAAAATAACTTTTCTATCTTTATATATATATATAATAAAGTTGGCTTTTTTTTCTTCATAGGGGGAAAAATGCCACGTGTCAACTAATTTTTTTTTAATTATCGAATGATTTGGTTACTTTTTTATATATTTGGGTCTTAGCTTTCAAATTGGCCCATTGCTAAATTCCAATGAATTAAAATCCATACGTATTGGTCAGTTTAACTCTTTCTTACTCCGACATTGCGGCTCTTAACCTTACACCTTAGCCACCACCCCTTTGTAATGGTTCACATCAATATTCAATCCACATAATTAAGATTACCATTACCATCCTTTACCCCATTCAATCTACGTAATTGTTACTTTTCTATAAATAAGAATTTCGTCACACCTTCTCGCTATGAAACCCAAAATTATAAACTCAAATCAACACCGATAAACGTACTTCCTTTCTTCACATTATCGCAAAATAAGATGGTGCATATCGAATTTCTCAGTACAACAGCACAACCTTCAAGCTACTTTTCTCTGATTTAAAATCAGCCGTTGTGCTGAGAAAGTCGATATGCACCATCTTATTCTGCGATAATGTGAAGAAAGGAAGTACGTTTATCGGTGTTGATTTGAGTTTTTGATGCATATTGAGTCTTCTATGATCTTTGTCATTAGCCACTTTCTCTTATTGAGCTGTGGATACAAAGTGTTCATAATTATAATTGTAGGCTGATCTGCTAACCGATTTGGATATCCGAGGCTCAAAACTTTACACAAACAAAAAAGTCAGTTATGAGGTAACGATAGCTAAGACTCACGTTAATCAATAATAGCTTTCTTTTTTGGTATGTTCTATTTCAAGCTTATGTGTTTATCTAACAATCATCTTGGTTGTGATATTAAGTGCATGCTTTGGATGTACCACGACGGAGAAAATGATTATGTAGTGTTGTATGGAAAGCTTCCTTATCTTTCTTCTTATAACAGGTAAATGAGATTACTGGACTTAGTGAGGATGGAAATCTTTTCAATTTTCATGCACTTGACAAACCATTATATATAATTATTGCCATGTTCTTGCACATGAGCAGCGAAATTTGGGTGGAATCAACATGGAAGAGCTCCATAGACTTGACTATGCTCAAATCTTTCTTCTTATGCTCTGACTTTGAAGGTACCTTTTTTATCACTTGTCATGTACCTTTCCTGTAAAATTAACAAGATAAAGCCTGCAGAGAACCTAATCATAATGGTACCTTCTGTGTATGCTATATGTTTAGATTTTTACGGATAGCTCCTTTTATCTATCATAGCTTCTTAAAACTGGTTTATATATTCTGTTTCCCATGTACATCTATTTCCATTCTCTGTTGTTGGGATCTTGTTAGAAGGCTTTACATGGTAATTTTGTTTCTCCTGATTCAGTCTTGAGATTTGTGGTCTATATGAACTTAATAATGTCAGTACTAAACTTATGACTCTATCGATATGTTGAAAACCTATTTTACCCTTGTGTTTTCTTATCCCAAAAAGAAACTGGAAAACAGAATAACAGATTTCATTTGAAATAAGTTATGTTGCTTAGATCTGTGGAATACATAACTGGAAACATGTGGAGAAAGGGTTAGGGATTTTTTTGGCTTCAGCAAGTCAGGGATGAGTGCTGTCTGAAAGTGATTGCTTAACAGCTGTTTGATTCTGTTGGAAAATCATTGTCTGATAAAAGTCTCAAGGTATATATATTCTCCAAGCCATATTTGAAACATATTTCATTATGTATGTCCTTTTTCATACTTTGACATAAACCGATGGGAAGTCCTTGTGGAGCTGGTGGCATCCGAATCACAGATCTCTGGTGGTCTTGATTTTCTTCACAAATATTAATCATCTAACTCTTCTGTTTTCTTTGCTAAATTTTGGTTATATAAATATGTCCTGAAATCAGAACCTAAATTTATTGCCCAAAAGAGATGTTGATAGCCCATAATATGCAAATGTTAGTTTGTCAACTCTATTACAAAAAAGTCTAATAATTATTGTCTCAAAAAGTAAATATAGTAAGTTTCAGAATTATATTAGTAACAAGGTAAAAATGACTATTAATAAATATTACAAAATAATTAACTACAACTTAATTGAAGAAATTTCTAAAATTGAGTCCTAATATATGAATATCCAGTTATCAACTAAAAACAAGCAGATTCGTCTGGCGAATATTATTTAAGGATTCCACTGCCAAGATCCCAAATCTACAACATGTTTGAAACTTGAAGAAGGGAAGGCACATAATTGTTGGAATGGAATATATAGCTAACATATTTTTGATTGTTTTGTTCCATTTAATTATGTAATGTATATAGGTTAGGATGTTATCATTGTTAATATGTTGAAACTAAGAATACAATATTTGATTAGATAAGAATTATATACATTCATTCAATACAACAAACACGGGAAAGACTAAAGGATGGAGTTACTTCTTTTGGTTTCAAGTCTTTGAAGATAATTTTTATTTTCAGAAAGCATTCATATGCGGTTTGATTCATCTTAATTTTAAAATTATTAATGGTTACATATCTAAAATATTTTGCCTAACTTTTGTAAAACTAATCATGTTATAGTTTAGTAATTTAGTGTGAATTCACCCGCCCGTAGGGCGGGCTAACCACTAGTATATATATAAAGTAAAGATAGAAATTTCTTTTAACTCTTTAATAAAATCTCTTTTGGACGTTTTCTTATTTTGAGGACTCTTTTGGTGATAAAACCTATTTTACGATCATTTAGAGAATTGCCCTTGATCTAAACTACTAATTAAATAGAATGATTTTATCCATGATATTTGGTTCACATAGATATGAGTTAGTTTTAACGGAAAATTAGCAAATAGAAAAAAAAAACATCTTTGTTCTTTAAGTATAAAACATTTTGACCTATTTTTGCCTTATTTACCCTTTTAGTTATCAAACTTAATGAAATAAATAGTTTTATGTGTATAAAAATTATAAAAATAGAATAATTGAAGAAGTATACACATACTGGTAATTTTTGGGGTTGTAAAAAATTTAAAATTAAAATTAAAATTTCTAACTATGTTCTCAGGAAAAAATATCATCTTCTACGAAAATGACATGGTTGAAAATAAATTCAAGATTTAACAAGTTATTATAATTTAATTAAAATCAGTAATCTACCATTAAATATCAATCTAAATACCAGGGAATTCAAAATCTAATTATATTAAAGATAACTACATTTCTTATGAATACTATTTCTATTCCATTAAAATAGAAGTCACAATTTATTTCACGTGTGATTTTTAAGTTGGACCATAATTAAGAAAATTTATTTAATGTATTTTTATTTTGATGTTTTTGTAATCTTTCATATATGAATTATAAGTTTCTCCATATATTTAGGAAGATATTAAAGGTTAAAATATATTGTTTACTCAATAACATCGTAACAAATGTAATATAAAAAATAGAGAAAATTTGTGTTCTCTTTTAAAGTTGTTACATGTCAATTGCTCAACACTGTATTCAACACAATTTTTATTTATTTCAGTCACTCTTTATTTAAATATGTTCACTATGTATTTACCTAATTAACTATTTTTTCAAATCATTATCTTCCCAATAATGTTTGTATACGTCTTCATTAACAATGTTTGTAATGCATAATAGTTTTTAATGTTACATGTTTATCAGTGTCACATTTAGGAAATAGGAGTAAGCTATTATGTGTATACCAACATTTTTATGGTTTCTACAGAAAATAAGACAATGAAAAGCATCATCCTACAGCCACGACATATATAGGTTCAAACATTGGCATAATAACTATCTACATAATTTTTTTAGTTTTTTTTTCATAATAATAATGTTACAAAATCATAATATTTATTAATAAAAAATGTAATTCTAAAGTACCATAAACCTGAAACTAAATGAACTCAAAAGTTTGCCGGTTTTATCAAAAACCAAATGATTCACACACTGAAATTCAAATTCAAATTGAAAAAGCTTCCTAATTTGGATTGAAATAACTCCTTAGTGGTCTGGCTAATCCTTCTTAGTCGTTATCAACTTATTACTTTGTGCACAATTTATTTGATGAAGATGAGATGTTTGGTAGATCAAAATTTTCTTCTTTGCGTTTGGATTTATTTAATAAAAGTATAATTAACTAATTAAATTACACTTCCTCTCATTTTAATACTAATTCAATTATAAACCTTACTATTTATGTTTTCATAATTTTTTTAAAGTTTTAATTTATTTGGCATACAAATCAAAATGAGGAACTATTAATTTAAAAAATATAAGATATTATTGCTATAAAATATATGTATTAATATACACAAGCATAATAATTGGTTAGATTTATAAATAAACACAATATATATAGAATCCATGTTAGTAAAAATAATTAAATGAGAAGTCAATTATGTAATATATCACTTTGATGAGATTAATATTCAAATGCAATACAATATTAGAACCAACATGTATATAAACATTCATAAACCGTCGAACAAATATAACTATTATCTGTTACAAATAAAGAAATACTCGCACAAATGTGCGGGTTAGAATCTAGTTTATATTTAAAACTAAATTTCTACTAATACAAAATCTGAAGACGAATCAAAAGTTTATATAAAGTAGAATTTTCTTACGAATTAGTTGTATGTTTTCTACACAATGTAGAAACTACATTCTAGGGATAAGAATAACCATATTTTCAAAAATATAGCAAGTTGATTTATGATTTTAATCTAAAAATATTTGGAAATATTTTTAATTTTCGTAAACGTGTTTATGCAATTTTCATTACAAAAAACAAAAAAACTGAAACTAATATCTTGTTCTTTAGATTTTGTTTTAAATTTCTATGTTTGATATATAAAATGAGTTTTTACATAAGAATAACCACATTTTCGATAATATGGAAAGTTTAGATACAATTTATTCTAAAAATATATGAAATTATTTTTCACTTCCATAAACGTGTTTATGGGATTTTTTAAAGGAAAAAATTGAAACTAATCTCTTTTTCTTTAGATTTTGTCTTAAGGGCAATTCTTTCAAATAGCCCTTTTTTAATTTTTTGTCATAAAAAATATCCATCAATAAAAAATATCAAATAGCCTTTTTATTTGAATTTTTTTAATATTTATTTTAATTTTTTAAAATTTAAATCTCACATCCAAAACTCCACCCTAAACTGTAATCCCTAAGTTTAGATTAGTTAAGCGTATGGTTATAAGTGTATACTAGGACTGAACCCGCGCGCCCGCGCGGGTGTTTGTATTCGATATATAGATAAATATTTAAAAACAAAAAAATGGTTTCATTAAACTTTTTCATTTGTGTTACTTTAGTAATTTATTAAAACCATTTTTTGCATTATTGTATTGTATTATATATTAATCAATTGGATTACGTTGAATTAGTTTTGTAACATAGTTCTCACAAATTGTAACTATGTAGTAATATATTGTTTGACATATTTTTTAATATATATTAATCATGGTCTGACTTTAATAACTATGTAGTTCTCTCTCTTTATATATATTTTTAATATTTAGAAAATTACATACATTATTTTTTTAAAATAGAATGGTTTATATCTAATTTATTAAAGAGTGATGAAAGATAATAAAATAGAGTACATCATTTTATAAATAACTTAGAAAATTAAAGTTTATTAAAGAAAGTAATTTATATTTAATTTTTTTTTAATAAAAATATTTATGGATGCTATTTAATAGCATTGACACTCATTTTGACTATAATATGGAATTTTAACATTGGGCAATATTTTTTGATTTCATTGTTAATACTAAACCCAAACAAAAATGTATAGTCTGACTCAATTTTATTAATTGTTGACAAAGCCCATTTGTAACAGTTTATTCCAGAAAAAAGCAACAAATAAAAAACTAACAACTTTATTGTTCCTTTCGTCTTTGAAGCCGTAGGGTAAATAAAGCGTTTATTTCTTCTTTGTCGATGATATCAAGAGAAATGAGATTCAAGAATTAACAGCATATCTCAAGCTCTGATTATATGTTTACCGACCTCGATTACTCTAATTGCTGACCAGAACGCTCCAAATCAAAGGTTAGAAGTAATCGATGTTCTTGTTTCTGTTTTGAATCAGGTTAAACAATTTTTCCCCTCAATGGTTCAATTGATTCTGATCTTATGTGGATATATCTCTCGTCTACATGCAGGGAGGATTACTATTTGATTGGTAAGAGAATAAAGCTCAGAAACTTTGTCGTTAGGGTTGTTTTTTTCCAGATCAAGTTAAAAAATAAGTTTTTTTTGCTCAATAATCGGTTGTTTGTGGTCTTATGTTGATAGATCTATTGACTCTGTAAAAGATCATCGTTGCCATCTCTTCTTATTTAGAGACATAAGGTCAAAAAAATCAATAATCGAAAAAGAAATTCAACTTTTATCTTCTAAGGGTAAAGTCTTACCTTTCATCTGTTACCTTATTTTTTTATCACATAACAAAATAATTTAGTAGTATAGCTTTAGTACTATGTCTATTCCGAGTTATATCCTTACATTTTATATATCTACTCTTAGGCAAAACAGATCAACGAAGCAATAAGTGAATTATAAAGAATCTAGACATAAGGATCCTGGTCTGAAAAATGTAATCAGATGGAGCTATTCCTTTCGAAGGGAACAACGACTTGGTAAGTAATTGTTAAATATAGCCTCATAAGTTTTATACATATAACTGTTAATTGCAGCATACTTATAGTTGATTATATTATACTTATGTCTGAATACTGATATTATGAGTTTAAATTGGGAAACATGGTTTGAGTTGGAGGTTCTGAAAACCATTCTCCAGTGGTGAAGAAGCTTTAGGAACACATCAACCTTTACGAACAACAAACTTGTAATACGGTTAGTAATATTATATCCATCAGAACTAATTCATACGATGAAATGATTAGTTTAAATCTTAAATGAGGTACATTTTTCATCATTTTTTATATTTTATTGAGGTCAACATATAATGTGTGCAGGTAAAGTGCTTTGTTCGTTGGTAGAACCAACCAGTCCTCACATATCATTGCTGACAGGTTATATCAAGAAAGTACTCTCTCTTAGAGCACATTAATTTGTGTATTATCCAACTTCAGTTACTTCCTTGTTTCTATCCATATATAATATGGCTTCAATAATTGCAAAGATTCGCTATGTACTTCTTACATGTCTCTTTGTGTTGTAGGTTGTGATTTGCCTTGTGGTTAGAAAGACTGCAGCGCTTATGATTTATGTTGAAGTAAGTAATGACGTTTAGTAAATTAAATGAGTCATATAAATTATGATTAGATATCATACATGTTTAGCTGTAAAAGTATGAACATAACTGAGAAATAGGGGTCAATTAGCATTAAGTGGATGAAAATGTAGATGAAACTCTGAAAGAACTTATTAAATTAATTTGACCTGATCTCTTGAATATTTTATGAGAAATATTAAATAGTTATAGCTGATCTTTTTATACTTTCATGTCATTAGGTTTGAAGTAAATATTTTTTGACTATGTTCATAGTTCCTGATACGACCACAATCGACCGTCTCTACTGTTAGTAATTCCTTAACCCTTATTCATGTGTTCGTAAAAAGATCTTAGGTAGGACAACATAGAGTAGGTTATTAGATTGATGAAAACTGGTTTAAATTTTAATTTTTGGTGTGACTTGCTTGAGTTTTGCATATTAGGGTGTATGATAATGATAGTCTTATATAACACGAACTTTTATTCCATATAGCTTCAAAAGAAGAATAATCATACATTTGTCCTAAATGAAAGAAGAAATATTTGTTTACATATTTAGTAAATTCTCTCTTGACCACTGTCTACTTTCCACCAGAGATAAGATCTGAACAACTCAAACCTGGCAAAATCAGGCAAACAAACGCATTTTAGCAACTTTTCATATTTGTTATAGAAGAAAACACGCATACAAATATATAACATTAACGTTTATGAACACATACAAACATGTTAATGTAAAACACGTATAAATAGAAAGTAGATAAATTACCTTATAACCGAACTTGTTAAAGGTTATCGAAAACTTCTTTGAAAACCACATTCATAGTTTTTCTCTGAGGTTTGCCATCTTTATCAACAATCAAAAATTTTAATCATTTTTTTGAAGTTACCCTAGAAACAACTACATATAGCTCACCATGTGAAAAGACAGGTCTTGGTAGATAGAGACCTACTTGAGATAGTGATTGTCCTTGGCTTCTGTTGATTGTTATCGCAAATGCAACAGAGAGAGGCAACTGTCTTCTCTACATTTTAAAAAGCAATCTGGTGTCTGATGGTGTTATCATCAATCTAAGAATATCTACTATTTCACCAACTTTTCTCTAGTTATAATCCTAGCTTGAACCATAAAATCTATCAACTGAGTTATCTGGAGTCTCGTCCCATTCATTAATCCATCAGTAGGAGCTATGTTTCTCAGAACCATAACCGGACAACCAACCTTAAGTCTAAGACTAAGATTTGGTAAACCAAGAACCTTAATAGAGTTAAGAAAATCAGAACCAAGAGCTTCGTTGTTTACAGAATTTGTATCAGAAGGATCAATACTATCAGCACTATAATAAAAAAATTCCCTCACCTGAAAATGAAAACATAAATTAGGAGAACATCATTAAAAGATGGGAGATGACAAAATACATAGATTATAAATATAGCACAAAATTTTACCATCTAGCTTGTCTAACATATAGTCATTAACTATATTGACATCCTCATTTGTTGGACAAAGGGTTCCTCTCTCTTGAAAAAAATTAGCCTCTTTGTTTTCATGCAATGCACTGAGATCGCCATAAATAGCTTTGCTTATTGCTTCTATAGGATCAATTGACTCGGTAATCAAAAATTCAGAGGGAATTTTCATCGCCTCTTCAAGTGACAAACCACCATATAGTAAGCACATATTTTTGGTGAGCTTAAGCACTTTTCAGTGCTCCCAAAGATAGGATAAATTAAGTGACGCCATAACAATTTTAGCTCTACCAGCTCCATTAATAACAAACTATACCTGCCTAAAATCACTTCCAAAAACAATAAACTTTCCACCAAATTATCATGTTTCCCAACAATGTCAGATAAAATTCCATCCAAAGCTTCAAAACAATGCTTACTCATCATTGGCGCTTCATCCCATATAATAAGTGATGATGCTTTCACTAAATTTGCTTGATCTGATCCATGTTTCATAGTACATGAGGAATACTCGTCTGGATTAAGGGGAATACCGAATCTGGAATGAGCTGTCCGACCGCCTTGCAATAACAATGAAGCGATGCCACTTGAGGCCACATTTAGAACTATATCTCCTCTAGATCTGATTGCTGCCGAAAACAATTTCCAAAGGAATGTTTTTCCAGATCCACCAAAACTATTCACAAAAAATATTCCACCATCAGCTTTATTAACGGCCGAAAGAATCTGATCATATATTTGTCTTTGCTCACTAGTCATCCTTGGAATATCTCTATCAAGAGTTTCTAGCAGAGAGGAATGATAGTAGCTGTGTTCGTCTAATACCAAAACGTTAGAATCATGAGTGCTTGTCCTTGGTAGTTTAGGCATAGTTTGAAATCTTGATAGATAACTGCGTTCGTCTAATACCAAAACGTTAGAATCATGAGTGCTTGTCCTTGGTAGTTTAGGCATAGTTTGAAATCTTGATAGATAAGTACCATTACACCTCAAATGTTTTTCTATCTCTAGTAAAGCATACTTCTTTTTGTCTTCATCATTGAGCGATAGACCTACAATAAAAAAGGGAAAGGCAAAGAAGTAAATATCAAGTCATACAAAATAATGTAATGTCGCTTTATTGAGTGTTCTTATAGAGAGGAAAATAAATAATAACCTGGTATATTGAAATATCTTCTCCTGTAATTCTCAATATCTTCAGTCAAAAACTGCCAAGTGTTTTCCCAAACCGTCTCTGGCTTCGATAAAGAGTTATTCATAAGCATCATAACAAACACATTTCGTAGCTCACTTGCAGTGCTCTCAAAGCTCCTTCTTACTATGTCATCGATGTACTCCTGATCATCATCTAATAACCCACGAGCATAATATGCCTCTTTGTAGCTCGGATACAGAACACCTTGATACGTTTTAATATCCTCACAACTCGTGGCTCCTCGGACAATGTTCAAGAGTACACGCAAGAAATAAACATCTTCCTGGATCCGAGGAGCATAATTAATCCTCCCGTTAGCAAAACCTCGCTTCTGTTTTTGGAATTCTGAACTTTTCAAAAACCTATAGAAGTTTGGAATCTGTGAATAGGTCAATGTTCTTGCAAAGGAGTCCATTTACATAACTCAAATCAAGCCAAGAACATCGTATGCTCAATGAGCTTCCGATTGACAGCAGCCTTCAATTTATCTTTCCCTTTAAAAGTAACAACTTGTTTACCGGAGAGATGGAAACTAAGCTTCTCGACTGCATTCGATTAGTAGTGAATAGGAAATTTAAAGACTCTCCACGTTGCTTCACATGTAGAAACGTATCTGAAACAAAATAAGTGACGAATAAATAGAGATTAGTAAAGAAAGTGTTATACTTAATAAACAATACACCATTTTATACCTGCAATCAAAGAATTCCTTGAGCTCATTCCTTTTCTTCTCAAGCTTTTCATTAGTAAGCTCGACATCTCGTAACTCATTTGCAACAATGTGGTATGGGGGTTCAACAACAACTGTCACACGATCTTGACCTTTATTGATGTATTTAAATAGATGTATTTGAATAAATATTTTATAGACCCATCTTGGTTACACCACTTCACTGTAAAGAAGAGATAATTTCCGATTATAGGGAATGACATATCTATTGTCACATTTCAATCCTTTTTTCAGGACATAATTTTCTGACTATTGGCGCCTTCTGTAAACCGGAAATCCTTCTTTATTAAAAGTTGTCTTCTCAGCAAATGATTTAGGATATGACTTAGGGCAACAACCATTCTTCATACATGGTGAGTTCATATTAGTTGCTCTGCATGGTCCATGAATCATCATATCCTTAATGACCTCATACAACTGAGGTTGTTCCAATTTGTTAGGAATCTCTGAAGATATTATGTTGTCAATGTCGTCTACTGTAGGAAGCTTGATCTTTTTCATGAATAGGAGAATGTGAGCATGTGGTAAACTACGTTTCTGAAACTCAATTGTGTACATAGTTGTGTCATGCCAAAATAAAAGGTTAGCACTGAAATAAAAGAAAACATATAATGAATTACATAAATGTAAATTTTAAAAACATTTTTACTTACATGAAACTGTCTCTCCCAAAATATTCTTCTTCGTTAAGGTATCCATCAATGAATCAGGTTTCATCTTAAAATCCTACATACAATGTCTGATCTATCTTTTGCCTTTAGCTTTCTCTCCTTAACATGTCTTGTGATCTCTGACCATTTTGGATTACATGAGAAGGTTATAAAAAGGTCTGGAAATCCAAAATGCATAGCATCCAAGTAATTGTTCTTCATATATCTAGGACTCCCAACAAATGAAGCTGGTAATGTGAACTCTGATCCTTGCTCATTCATATTGACTTTGCCTGCATTCTCTGACTCTTTGATAGAGTCATAACTATCAGAACGCAAAGAAGGTTGGTTTAACTTCAAGTATCGTAGTCGATTAGACTCAATTGTTGTGAAGGCATCCACTATAAATTGCTGAAATAGTCTTCTAGAATGTAGGAGGGCATGAGACTCATTATAACTTTCATGGAGGCGAAAAGCAAATAATTGCCTCATACTGATATTACGCTTCTTCTGTTTTTTTTGTAACTTTTGTTGCTCTTTTCTTAATACCAAGTCTGAATTCATCCTCTCCATAGGTAAAAAGAAGAGGATACTGAAGTGCAAGATATGAAGCATGAATCTCGCTTATTCGCATGAGTTTTCCTGATTTTTGTTGCAGAACAATATCCTTTTTGTCCATATAAAGACTAAAATTTCCAGGGATAAGTGCTGCCACCTCTGAGGTTGTAGGCGCGTTATATGTCATTCCATCCTTTATCCTCTCACTCACAATCCTCATATGAAATGAATATTCATGATGTGTTAAAGCGATCTCTTGCTGATCTAAAAATTTTAACATATGGATTGACTTCATTCAACATCTTCATCAAAACATCAATGATATCTTTCTTGAGAGCATCCTTTTTCTTGACCTGAAAAACATGTTTTGCATAGCTGAAAAAAATGAACCATGTTAGCTAAAATTAAACCAATCTTCTTTTGAAATGTCCAGTACTATGTAATACCTCAAACATTTTGCACATTTCTGAACTTCATTTTCAATATCAACTATGTATAGCTGTCCAAACTTAGCTTATTTTCCATCTGGTGGAGTAACACCACCCATTAAGTAGTAATTTTCTCCTTGTAGCTGAAACATATCAGGTCATGTTCCTTTTTTTAATGACTTCTCTACTTTTCCACCAAGTGAATGAGAAAACCATATTATAAGGTCTTATATGTTTCTAAAAATGTCTGCTTCGTGGATCATCACCTTCCAAAAGCCTTTTTAGAACTGTTGATGGTTCTTTTTATAAAGGTTCTTTTGATGGTTCTTTTTATAAAGGCAGTTGGACTTGTCCTTGCATACAACATAATAAAAAAGTTGGATTCTTATCATTTATACGCTTGTTTAGCCGTTCTCCTTACCACATAATAATACCGCACCACAACATTTTAATCATGATCACCTTCATCTAAATATTCTTCAAAAATCAAAATGAAAAAAAAAAACAATGTAAGAAATTTGGTACAAATACAAAAATAGTATCAACATGTGTAGAATAAAACAGAATCAGATTCATTACCAAAATCATTTAAATCGTTCTTTAATGATTGACTGCATATCATAACACCACCAGTGTAATTAGAATACGATGTCGCCTTAGTGATTTCATTGACCATAATGTCTGGTTGTGAATCAAGATGTTCTTCTTTGTCTGATAGCTCGTTTTTTGTATCAGTATCCTCTTGAGAACTACAGTCAAAGACTTGTACGTCATCTGTATAGCTCATTCATGCAGGGAAAACATTTGTTTGAAAATTATAAGTACAATCATTATAAACTAAACCTAATCAATTAAAGCACTCCAAACCTCCAAACAAATTAGTTCTGACTATTGAATCAGTTTTTTCTATAGTATCAAATTCAGTATTCAACTGACATAATGGTGAAAGTGATTTGTATTTTCGCAAATGTGCTATATTTGTAATGTCTTTGAGTACATTACGAGGCGACACTTCTGGATGCAGAATAATAAATTTGTTAGAGTCAAAGCTTCTTTTGTGTAAATCCCCTGTATAATAATATTGCTGGAAATGTTGAAATCATTTAAAAAAAATAACTCGCTGAGAGCAAACATGAATACAAATATAGTCAGTCGAAGTACTTGATAATGAGGTTAAGAAACTGTGAGTTGTTGGCACTTGCTCTGCATATGACACTTCTGGATGTTGAACATTAGATTTGTTAGAGTTGAAGCTTCTTTTGTGTAGATCCCATGTATAATAATATTAGTGGAAATGTTGAAATCATTCCAAAAAAATAACTCAGCTGAGAGCTAACATAAATACAAATATAATCAGAACAGTACTTGATACTGAGGTTAAGCAACTGTGAGGCGTTGGCACTTGGTCTTTCATTAAATCTAGACCTGGTAAAGATATCAAAATAAACACCTTTTAAAAAAATTAGTTTGAAAAGGATTTGTGTCATTAAAACTATATAAAAAACACTTACCAAGGACACATCTTTGTTTATTTCTTGGTGTTTGTGGTGAAAGCATGCTTATGTGTTGATATGAGGTTGTATTGAATTGAACTTGGTGGTTTTCTATGTTCGGGAAAAGTCTATAATATATAATACTTAATGGAACATCTTGATATGATCTGCAATTTGTTAAACAACTTTCACAGCAAGCGTTGGAAATTGATTGACGGATGTACTCGTTTTCTCTGTTGCAGGGTCAACTCCATTGCTATCATAAACCTTTTTTTTGTCATATTAGAAATACGACTTCAAGTTTGTACTTCCGAGTTTGGTGCTGAAAATTACAGAGTTATGGTGGAGGAAGGAAACTGGTGACGTTTTAGATTTAGATTATGTGGTTAATTAGTTAAATCAAATCTAGGTGTAATTATTGACTCATTATATATGGTTATCATAAATGTAGGAAAATAATTAAAGAAGTAAATATTTTTAGGAAATAGGATATATTATTATAGTAATCTATTAATGGTCTAAACTTATTTGTTAATTAATTTTCCATATCCGATTAATATCTTTAATCTATGGATACCAAATCTTAGGCTTAGTAAATGTTGTTGTTATTTTGTTTAAAAAATGATTTCGTGTATTCTTTTTTATAAATAGAAATGATGTAAATGTTGAATATGAAGAGCTTTGACGAAAGGGATGCTAAAAGGAGTTATTCAAAGTGAAAGAGGATCAGATTGAGCCATCTAAAGTAGTATCTAGACACATATGTTCTGGTTTTCTATTTTTTAAGGAACAGCTAACATTAGATTAAGTGTTAGAATTTATAAGTTGATTGGTTATTCTTGGGAATATAGTTGACTAAATAAGATAGTTTAGCTGCATAAATATTTAATAACATAGATTCTTATGGATAATAAATAGAAAACCAAAAGTTTATTATAAAATATAGAATATTCCAATAAAAACCAAAGACAATAAGAGCATTGGCTAAAATTTAAAGTACTGAAAACACCAATGAAAATAAAACTTAGAATATAGAGGGGGAATCTAAACATTGTCTTCAGACTAATCTGTCTTTGCCTTCTCTTGTTTGATCAGTTTAGTGCAAAGTTTTTTGGTAGTAGAGGTTACTTCGTGTAGATCAGACCAATCTTCTTTGCGCTTTGAATAGGAGGTTAGACAATCATCAGATGAGTTTTTATCCAACATCAATACCTATAATATATATGGAATTTTGATTATTCTACAAAATAATAAGTTACAAAACTAACAAACCGTAAAAAATGGTAGAAAAAAGAATAATACAACTAATACACTTACACCACCAGATGACATAGTAGAAGAAGTGGCCATATCAGAAATTGACTCAGAATCAGTTTGTATACTAAAAATTTTATCTCCAGAACAAACCTCTAAAACCACAATATGTGTGATCCATTAGTGACATTATCAGAACATACATATAGCTCAAAACAATATGGTTTTCCAACCAAACCAAGAATAGGTTTTGGTAGTATCTCAGGATCTTCAATCTACAAATAATTTTTGGAAAACTAATTAGTTTTATAAAAAGAATCCATACGCATAAAAGCTTATTCGTAAACAAAACCTCATCGTAAGAGCCATCCCATAACTTCAGCAGAAACTCCAACGATGGACTTAGCAACACTATCTAGCAACATTAGTTTGCATGTCTCTGTATCATCTTTTACAACCAAATGTAGTTTGAATCTAATATATGAAACAATCAAAATATGGCTTGTAACTTTCTTTGGTGAGACGTTAGTCACATTAGCTTGACAAACTTCACAACGAAATAATGGTTTGTCATTTTTTTGTCATCCTTGCATAGTCAACATTAGGTAGCTTATTGACACGTTTGTTGTGTCGGTTACACCCAAAGTAAAACCATGCCAATCTGTATCCATTGCTTCAATAGTACCTATGATTTTGCAAATCTCCACCTTAATAGTTTAAAATTTAAAAAATGTTAGTAATGTAAACCAAGGATTAAGAAAAATACAAATGTTTAAGTTAAAATATTGTCTACCTGATGGGACTCATTGACTTCTGAAATCTGTTTAATCTGGGCATCATTCCAGTTATCCACAATCCTTTTGCTCTCCTTCTTTCCACTATTTTTGTCAACCAGAGCAAGGGGTAATTGATCATCTGACAGGCTGCAATGCATTAAAATCATGTAAACACATAGGTATTGTAACTTGTTTAAAAGATCACAGACAAAACAATATTTTTAATGCTTCAACGAAAACGAAACCTTTTGATTAAATCCGCAGCTTCAGCGAACATTGGGTTAATGTACACAACTGATGCATCAAAAGCGTTTGTGATTTGTACTTCCCCTAGTAAACATATGATTTAGTTTAGATAAAAACAAAATAATACATAAACACGTGTATAAAGGCTCCAAAAAACTAATTCTAAAGCTGCTAATCTTTGCAAACCTAATCAAAACAATTACAGTTTCACCTTTCCTCTCCTCAGATTAAGGTTCCAGTTGCTCTGCATATGATCCCCAAAGACAACATGCAAGAGAATTCCCTCTTAAAAATAAATAGGTAAGTAAATTATTAGCTTCAAAACTGAACTATAAATCTCGAATTCAAACCTTATCTTTCATAACTTACTGTCTGTCAACTAAGAAAAATTGAACCATCTTTTCGTCTTCTCCGGATACTTTTATAGTTTGAATATGAAGGTCATGAACTTTCCCAATTACATCTGGAAAATAATTAAGAGACAAAAATTATTAACCAAAACATTAAAACTTATATGCGATTTGAAGTAAAGAAGTATAGGAACATGTAAAAGTATATATCACCTATAAGAAAAGGGGTCCTTAAAGTTCCATTTGCAACTGCTTCATAGTCGGCAAGAGTGAGGAATATTCTATCATCAGTTAGATCAGAACCTGTTAGCACAGAGTCATCTGAGATAGTGATCTTGTACTTATGGTTTGTAGTTCAGTATTGGCCTCCACCTGCAGAGACGAATAGGTTTTCAATTACTTCCCATTGTCCTGTAGGCAGAGCTCGCATAACACGGTACATGTGTGTTGTTTTGCAAGAACCATGAATTTTATTACCCTAAACAAAAAACACGTTCAAATCAGAGTATAGTAAATCAAAATACCATAAAATGGAACATGATGTTATGAAAGAACTTGAATAACCGTAAAAAATTTACCCATTCGTGTACTAAAACCATTTCAAAGGTATCTCCTCCATAAGATGTTTTTTGCTTCCACGAATGCAAACATTTAACTTGAACACGCCAGTTGGATTTGTAGGGTCTCAGCTTTGATAGAGGTATAAAAGCCGTCATAGACATGATATGGTGTATTTTAGTTCTGGTGTTATGGTTTTGAAGCAATAGGTTTTGAGATATATATAGTTGGTCTCGAGTGCATTAGGTGTGCTTAGGTACAATTAGGTTTTTTGAGTATATAGTGAGTATTAGATACATGAATATTCCTTTTTACCATTATCTTACTTGATTTTAAAAACTAAAGATACGATTGTGTTTGTTTGGTTTGGTTAGATACGATTGGGTTTGTTGAGTATATACTTATGAGGTTTCCTTTGAAATATGATTTGATATGAATGTAAAATCTTTTTTGAAATCAATTATACGTGATTGACAGGAAATAAAGATACGATGGTGTTTGTTGCCTATAAAGTAATGAAATAGTTCCTTAGAAATATGGTTTCATTTGAATATAAAATCTTTTATGAAAGATTTGAATATATCATATAGATTAATATCAGATTAATTAATAGGATTTCTTATAAATAGGTTATGTTATGGGAATTTTAATTCGTTTAGGAAATTAATTTAAATTTATGTTTTGATTATGTGCAACTATAATATTTAGTAATCAACTAAAATATTAGGTATATATAATAAATTAATCAACAAACCTTTCATAAAAGATATCAGGAGTATGTCTTGGTTACGTGCGACAATAACTAGACCAGCAATGAACACAACAATTATTTTGCTCTACTCTGACAATAGATAGTAGAGGTATTCTAAACAGAATCAACAAACCATGATACAAAACCAAGAACAATAGATACATTCTAAATTGCATAACTTGGTGCTACATACCACGTTAACCTCGACAAAGTGTGGAACTTGTAAGAGGATATTAGATATTTTCAAATTAGTATAGGGAAACCCGGTCTAATTAATTTTGTTATGGTTTATATTGAATGAAAGAAAAAATGGTTATTGACATATCGATTGTGTAACTTAGTTTGAGGCAGAAAATAAAAAACGGGTTAATTTTTTTAAAAAGTCCAAAACGGCTCTGTTTAAGCCAGTGGCAGAAAAGTGTAATTTTTGTGGAAAATTAAGGGGTATTTCCTATTTGTACTCTTATTTTAATAGTTTAGATTTAAACTCTTTAATAAAAATTATTTTGATTTTTTTAATGTTATTTTGTGACATCAACGTTTGGAAAGCTAACATAAAGATATTTCTCTTGCTTTTTAATTAGTTTTAGTTTTTGTTTAAATAAAAATAAGTTTTTAAATTGTTAAATGCTAAAGCAAGGGTTAGATTGGGGTCTTTAGCAAACATTGTACTAAAGGAGAAATTTTATATTTGTTTTAAGTTAAAGGGATAAAGATGCTATATTTTTTTGATAAATGTTTTTAATTTTAATATTCGGCCAAAAAAAGCACGAACTTTGCATGAATTGCCAAAATAAACATGAACTTTAGAACTGACAAAAAAACACCACAAACTTTCATTGACTTTCTAATTAATTCACAATCTTTTCATTGACTTGCCAATCTAGCACGCCGTCAAAAAATTTAACAGAAATATTTAACGTCGTTAACTGTTGGCGTTAAGTAAAATGACGTCGTTTTCAAATGAAACGAAACGACGTCGTTTTACGTGAATTGGAATTAAAAACATGAAGTCTCACGGGTTTGAACCAAGGTTGCTTGGATCAAACGGCGAAGTCATCTACTATATTAAAATAGAGTCCTATTTGAATTTACCATGGGATGTTTTTAATTTGGACTTATTCGATAAGTTGTGACTAATATTATAAAGACACGCTAATTATATTATCTTAATATATTTAACATGTTTAAATAATTAATCCCTAACTAGAACTTTAATGTATTTACATAACCTAGAAGATGTTGTTCATCGGATTTCATCACCGTACCTTCATGTTTGTTTCCGGTGCACCATATTGAGACCGGCCTCCCGGGTTTGGATCACAGACTCATCGGATCACTCAGATCGTGGCAAAGCTTCCATATAGAGCATTTTGTAAAGTTTCTAATTTTCAATCTGGGTTTCTTCAGTTTGATTACTAATTTGAAGTTTTCAATGTAGTAGTTTAACTTTAGATTAGGATATTGTTTGCCTTCCATTTGTCAAGGGAGACTTGAGATTTTAATGATCTATTGCAAGATTCAGCAGAAAGGCAGTGGCAAATTTTAAAGCTTCTATAATGGCTGAGAAAGATGAAGAATCTTTGTTCCTCGAGATGAGATAATGAGAAAGAGCATGATAATTTCCTTTCAACAACCATCATGAGTTCGAGACTATAACACTTTACGTTTTTCTTCTATTTTTCTAATCTTTGGAGACAGCCCTGATGTCTTCTGATTTGGTTATGGTTCTATAGGTTCAAAGCTAGAATTTCATCAGTGTCCAATATCTAGCACGGAAGACAATTATATTCTTTAAAAATGTTTTGGGTTAATGGCTATAAAGTGTTTTCCTTTTGCACCCATTTGTGTATCATGAATCTATGTTGCTTACATGGAGCTGGTTTGGTATTTGCAGAGCTTTGGCTTTGACGGTAAATTGGCGGTTACTTATGCTTTATCAATAGCATGGGGCTAAAGTAAAGCCTAAAATTACTCTGTTTTGAAGCTGTGTAATCAAATTCTTCATGCTGCTAACTCTCTTTCTTCTTCGGTTTTGATTAGCTATAAAACCTTTGATGCCATATGTTCTCTCTTTGATACATTTGTTCAATCGCCACTATAAGTTAGATTTTTTTTTCTTTTAAAACGTGATTGGATTAATGGCTGTAGAGTAAAGTGTAGAAGAAAATATGCTTGATATGTAATGTTCCTGGAGCCATGGTAAAAATATATGTGAAAAACTATGTTGTACGAAATATACGTGTTGTTAAATGAGTTGATCTTAAACGGCTATAGCTTCATTAACACTAAGACAATCGATGGCAATATATATAGCTCCAAGATATGCAAGTAACACTTCCATCAACTTGAGTTCACAAGTTGTAACTGCATATCTTGATACGGCTTTAGAAACATTTGATATCCCTATTCAAACCCACATTATCAAATTAAATTCGAAATTTTATCAGGTTTCTTCCAATAACAAAATTCAAGCCAAAATCAAATTCATAAATAATCAAATTATTATTATATTTCTTGAACCAAAATTAAAATCAACAACCGAATTAGTACCAATTTTAAAACCAAAAAATATAATCCGAACACGAACCAAAGTTTATAAAATATCATCAAATCATAAAATTGTAATTTACATATATAAATAATCCCGCGCAACCGCGCGGGTCAGAATCTAGTTTGTTTTAAGTTAAAGGGATAAAGATGCTATATTTTTTTGATAAATGTTTTTAATTTTAATATTCGGCCAAAAAAAGCACGAACTTTGCACGAATTGCCAAAATAAACATGAACTTTAGAACTGACCAAAAAACACCACAAACTTTCATTGACTTTCCAATTAATTCACAATCTTTTCATTGACTTGCCAATCTAGCACGCCGTCAAAAAATTTAACAGAAATATTTAACGTCGTTAACTGTTGGCGTTAAGTAAAACGACGTCGTTTTCAAATGAAACGAAACGACGTCGTTTTACGTGAATTGGAATTAAAAACATGAAGTCTCACGGGTTTGAACCCAGGTTGCTTGGATCAAACGGCGAAGTCTTTTGCCACTGGGTTACAGGCACTTTCAACGTATTAACTAATACATTTAATTTTATTTAGTACCGATTGAACATAAAAAAATTTCCAAAAAACTTAAAAAGAATTTTAAAATTCTAAAAAATTGAAACAATAAAGAAAATTTTTATAAAATTAATTTTAAAATTAAAAATAAAATTTTATTTTTCTTTTAAAAAATAAAAAATCATCCAAAATTCTGATTTTTTTAAAACAATTGCTAAAAATTGAATAAAATCATCCAAAATTTAATTATACACCCATAAAAATATATCCACATAATGCTCAAAAAATTTCTAAAAACAATATTCCAAAAAATTTAAAAGTCAAAGAAAATGCAAAAAATAATGGGTGTATAATTAAATTTTGGATGATTTTATTCAATTTTAGCAATTGTCTAAAAAAATCAGATTTTTGGATGATTTTTTATTTTTTAAAAGAAAAATAAAATTTTATTTTTAATTTTAATTTTAAAATTAATTTTACAAAAAAGTTTCTTTATTGTTCCAATTTTTTAGAATTTTAAAATTCTTTTTAACTTTTTTGAAAATTTTTTTATGTTCAATCGGCACTAAATAAAATTAAATGTATTAGTTAATACGTTGAAAGTGCCCGTAGCCCAGTGGCAAAAGACTTCGCCGTTTGGTCCAAACAACCTGGGTTCAAACCCGTGAGACTTCATGTTTTTAATTGCAATTCACGTAAAACGACGTCGTTTTACTTAACGCCAACAGTTAACGACGTTAAATATTAAAATATTGTGAATTAATTAGAAAATCAATAAAAGTTTGTGGTGTTTTTTGGTTAGCTCTAAATTCATGTTTATTTTGGCAAGAATTCTAATTGATTTACCCATTTTGACTTCCCCTTTCTCTAGGATATAAGAGGATTAGAATTAAGTTTTCAAAACAAATAGAAGTGAATAGTCTCCAAAATATATAAACCCAGCCCAAGCCCGAAAAGCCTTAGTAATAGACACCTAAAGAAAAAATAGAGTCTTGGCTGGGAATCGCAAGGTAGAGATATCCCCAATTGTCATTCGGATTAGGGTTTTCACGAGCACACAACAATGTCGACCGGGAAACCTAAGCAAGGCGACACGAGATTGGTGGTTGCTGCCACGACGGCGTCGGCTTTAATGGAGGCAAAGAAGGCTGATAACGGAGGATCTACATCTATCGTGGAGTATAAACCTCCGGTGATGCTCGAAGACGAGGAAGATCTAGAGATAAAGCTTAGAAGAATCCTGGAGAACGTCCCCGTTCGCGTTAGCAACACCTCCGGAAGTTCCGCTGGTTCTGGATCTGGCGATTTCCACCAGGTAATTGATCATCATCCATGACTCTCTTTAGCTCCTGTGAATTTAAAATTTAAAATTTCTAACAAAGCTTAATGTTTTGTTGTTAGGCATAGATAGATGTCGTTTCCAAGTTATAGTTCGATCATTTAAAAGAAGTTATGTGTCACTCCTAAGATAGGGATCTGAGTGTTCTTAGTGGACATGTGTTTTGTTTTCTGACTGATCACCATGTTGCCATGTCTGGTTAAAAGTATGATAGAACTTGAATTGAGACTAGTTCTTACGTGAAGCTAATGTGGGTTGTAGTGATTAATCAGTGCTTATTATTGGTTATAGCCCGACTCCTTTGAGATGTTTGGCCCCTGTAAGTTTTAGTTTCGGCTTTTAACGGTCTAAAGCTGAAATTTTCAAAGTTTGGCTGTATGTTGAGCGAACTTGTTATACTTCTTTTGCTTATTTAGTTGACATCTCTCGAGTTGTGCGATAATGATGCATCACTCTCTTTTTTTACAGTACCGGCAAATGAGGCGAAGAGAGCAAGACCGACTCACAAGGATGGATATTGACTACAACAAGCGTTTGAAAATGGCGGAATTTACTATAAGAAGAGAAGAGAAACTGAAAGCTGCAGAGGAAAAAACATCTAAGAAGCGTTTGAAACGTCAAAAGAAGAAGCAGAGGAAGCAAGAGAAGAAGAGAAAACCAAACACTGAAGAACAAGGAGAGCAACCTAGAGAAGAACTATCATCTGAGGACGATGGTGATGTAGAAGAAGAGTCTATTGTAGAAGCTCGTCCACGTCCAATCTTCAACAAATCGAGGTTTCAAGAGAAGGGTCCATGAGCTTTTTGTTGTCGTGTTACATGAATGCCAAAACTCTCGTTGCAACATGCATTTCTTTCTTTTCCTATCATTTTTCAAAAGTTAGATGAATCTATAAGCAATGGACTGTGTCAGGTTTAACAATAGTGTATGTAAGCAGCAAAACATGAATCAATGGATTTTTTAAAGAGTTAATTAATTACCTAAAATAACAAGATTTCAAATATTTTCTTGCCAAATAAAAGTAAAGAATCTATTTTTGGAATTAAATAAATAATTATTTTTAGGAATAAAAGTAAGTATGGCAGTTCTTTCAAATGATAGGTTTCATTAATGAGGTAAACTATTTTTGTACTCTTACTTTCTAAACATTTAAATATACATAATTATTTTAATAAATAATAAAAAATTAAAAATAAAATTTTAAATTATTTGCGAATAATACATTTTAAATTTGAACTTTTTTTTAATTTTAATTCTTTAAAAAAAATTTTGGTGTCTAGACTTTTATTTTGAAATCAGAAAATTCTTGTTGAAATTATTCTTAAAATTTTATTTATTTTTAAAATTCTCCCTCCCCCCCCCCAACAAAAAAAAAAACTTTGCCGCTCAAATCAAAGCCTTAAGTCTATATTACTTAATTTTAATGACATAATCATATCAGTATCTTTTTACTTTTTTTTTCTTATGAATGAATGTTAAAATTTCACACAAAAAAATATTTTTTTACATCAAATGCATCAAAAGCTTAACTAAAACCTAATCTACTTCATACTTTTTCACACTCTCGTCGAAAAACCATAAATGCAAAACACCAACATATTTTCCCACCCTCTGCGTTTGTTAGACTGAGGTTGTTCATGATGCTTTTGTTTATCATTTTGATGAAATATTTTAGTCATTTTGACATTTGCAGGATATATTTGTAGTAAAAAGTTTTAGGGTCATATTAGAAAATTTCTCTTAGATCAATCTATAACTTATTTAAATTAATGAATTAACTGTGTTAATGAGTTGATTCACTGTTACATATTATCAATATTATGAACTAATTAAAATAAGTATAATTATGTATTTCCAAATAAAATATCATTAACACTCTAAAATATGATCATGCTAATTTAAAATTAAAAAAACTAATAAAACTATAAACCATTCAATTAAAACAGATCATTTTCATTAAATGCAACATCATATGAACATGTCTGTTGAATTATTTTGGTCTTTGTTTTTAATAATGGACTTCCTTTAAAAACAAAAAACAAATATCTGTTAAACAAAAAAAAAGAAAGAAAAATTATAAAGCCAATGAATCATGAAAACCTAAGAAAACAAACTAATAGTGAACTATGTTGGATTAAGCTTAAGATTACTTAGGTTGTAAGCTATCATAATCCTACCGAGTTATGATTTAGTGAAAGGATTAAGAAAAGAAAATATAGAAATATGTTAAATTCATAGAGATTAGGAGATATCTAACCTCTATATAAGGAGATCCCAATGTGTGACATAACTTATAGTTTTATGGATGTCTGAAAGAATTTATATTTTGAGTGATTTTCCTCAAGAGATTAATAAGAGAGTTATTCCTATTTATTGAGTTCCTACAATGATTTTTTGAAACTTGGTTCTATAATTGGTATAAGAGCCTTACCAAGAGATGAAGAAGATTGTGCCAACGACGGACATACCTAAAAGTGGAGGAACGACTTCAATTCAATGCCCCATGCTTACCGCCACAAATGATACGGTATTGGCAATGAGGATGAAGATCAAACTCAAAGTGCACAAAGTTTGGGAAGCCATTGAAGCAGACCTAACCGAGGGAGATAAGAATGATATGGCTATTGCCTTACTATTCCAATCGATACACGAAGCTCTTATTCTCTAAGTCGGTGAACTTAACACGGCAAAGAAGCTATGGGAGGCCATTAAAGCAAGTACATGTGGGAGCAGAAAGAGCTAAAGAAGCAAGACTACAAACCTTGATGAATGAATTCGATCGGTTGAAGATGAAAGATAATGAAACAATTGATATTTTGGAGGGAAGTTATCCGAGATATCATCAAAGTCGGCAGCTTTGGGAGTAAGTATCGAGGAATCAAAGCTAGTTAAGAATTTCTTGAAGTCTTCCTCGAAAGAAATACATCATATTGTGGCTCTTGAACAAGTTTTAGAACGTATCACTGAAGCTTATGAAGAACGTATTGCTGAAGAAGAAGATCCTCAAGAAGACCAAAGCAAGTTTGATGTATGAAAACATACATTCTCAAGAACACCAATCCAAATTTGGTTATAACAGAGATTTCAGAAACAGAGGACGAGGCGAACGTGGATTTTACAGAGGAAGAGGTCGTGGTAGGTTTGGTGGAGGAAGAGGTCGTGGTAGTTTTGGTGGAGGAAGAGATTCATCAACGATCACATGTTTGACACTATGCCTCGGACTGCCAGATCGACTGCTTAAGCTACAAGAAACACAAGAGAATGATAACAGTGACACACAAGATGCTGATAAACTTATGATGCATGAGATCATATATCTAAGCGAAGGAGGAGTTGTACCAAGAAAATATGACGCAAATATTAGTGGAGAGAATGTGTGGTACCTTGAGAACAAAGCTAGTAACCACATGACTGGTGATAGAAGATACTTTACACGATTTGATGACTACATAACCGGAAAATTAAAATTTGGAGATGAGTCGCGCATAAATATCTAAAGAAAGGGGTCTATTGAGTTCATTGATCGCAATGGTGAGCCAAGAACGATGACAAAGGTCTATTACATACTGAACTTGAAGAGTAGCATTATTTCCTTGGATATGACACATAATCAGGGGGTGATCTTAGGTTAAGAGGAGAATATTTAACGATGCGAGATCGTGATAGAAGTTGCTTGCGAAAGCCTTAGATTGAAGAATTGCCTATACAAAGTTCACATGGGATTAAAATAAAATTTGTGTCTACACTCTACATCGATAGAAGACTCTAACAAATGGCACACAAGATTAGGCATGTAGATATGGAGACAATGAAGTTTATGATACAATGAGAACTCATGGGAGTTCCTCATATTCAATTTCAGAAAGAAGTTTGTGGATCATGTTTGTTTGGAAAGCAAGCAAGACATGTGTTTCCAAAAGCAACCTCTTCTCGAGCATCGAAGAGGTTGGAGCTCGTACATGGGGATCTTTGCGGTCCCACAAATCCTACTACAGCAGCTGGTAATAGGTATATTTTAGTTTTTGTGGATGATCACTCAAGATACATGTGGTCAATATTGCTTAAGGAAAAGGGTGATGCGTTTAACAAGTTTAAGAGATTTAAAGGTTTGGTTGAAATGGACTCACGAGAAAGGATTCAATCTCTCAGGACAGATAGAGGAGGAGAGTTTATGTCACAAGATTTTAACTCCTATTGCAAAGAAACATACATTAAATGACACCTCACAACACCATACACTCCGCATCAGAACGGAGTAGTCGAGAGATGTAATAGGACTCCAATAAAGATGACAAAGAGCATCTTAAAGCACATGAAGAAGCCAAATTTTATGTGGGGGAGAAGCAATAAGGCATTCTACGTATCTATTGAATATAATTGCTACAAGATCATTGAGGACACAAATCCGTATATACTATACTTGTATACTCCATATTTCAAAAACTTTTTGCCTCGGCATAAAAAAAACATTTGCGACAAAGCAAAATTGACAACACAAGTAGCAGAGAGCACAACAAAAGGAACACTTTCTCCCCGCTCGTAGACTAGATCTAGCGCTGGTTGACCAATTCGTTCCACTCAAGAAACTCACGAAAACATTTCGCTACTAGATCGTAAAAAATAACCTTCGGTAAACTCCATGAGTGACTCCAAGAAACTTTCACCAATGATCGAAATCAAAACGGAAACGTTTCCCGAAAAATCTGCGGAAACATCACTACTTTGATATCTCCATACATCACAACGATTAACTATTATCACAAAAAGATCACCCATTACTTTCGTATAGCTAAAATAATTTATAAGAAACAATTTGCAAGAAAAAAAGATCGATATCATGCAAAATGACTTCGCAATATAAAAACGCGAATGAGGAAAACCTAATCCTCAGTCACAAACATCACGAGTAATCTGCGAGAAACGTTCTCTATTCACTCCTATGAGAAGCCCTTCTTGTATTACATTACATGAAAAATCCTTCGTATACTCAGATCAAGTCATACGAAGCAACTTCGAAGATAAACATAACATGTTTTACGAAGAAGTGTTTCTCGTATAGAAAAAAATGAAGTTGTATGATCCAGCTTTGGACGAAAAATCTAAACTTTATCTACATATTTTATTCTTCAGCCATGCGGCTCGCTGGCTTTTGCCTTCCATTCCCCTTGGTTACATCAGAGCAGGCAATCATCCCGCAACTGACTCCGCACAAGTTCTAGTTCAAGCCTCTTAGGCTTCGTCTCCCACAGACAAAAACAAAACAATTTTCATACGACTAAAGGAAACATTATACGAAACATTCATCGTATAACGGAAACCTAAAGTAGAAAATCGTTTTCTACCACCATCGGTCATCTTAACATGGAAGACTCTGACATACTTGGCCTATCAATCCCGACGAACACTCTTCGGCCCTCGGCCAATTACCCTTCCCGTAAAAGCCCTAACTAGAGTTCGGCATCCCCTTTAAGGAAGATTAGAAACTAACTTGACCTTAATGTTAACACGAAAGTGCCATTGGCTAATCCAAGACCAACAACGTCTGCAGCTATGCGGCTGAACACAGCCTTCATGCCAAGCCAGAACATTTGAGCGACCCCCCTTTATCTAGTCACTTAACGACAAAACGACAATCCGCGATTCATCTAAAAACGCCAAGTGACGAGTACGAAAATAATTATCGTATAAACCAGAAATGGCAATCATACAATAAAGTCTTTACAACAAGACTCAGTCTTAACAACCAAATGGTTAACGAAAAACTTGAACTTGTCAAAAAATCGACCAAGTTCCATATGTTCCACACTTAACTTTAAGCCCACAATGTTTTACCCATAAAACATGGTATATAAGGAAAAACTCGTAACAAATCTTCTAGAGCTATACTAAACATCCTTTAACATACACGAAATAAATCTCGGAGGACCAAATCTTCACAAAGCACAATGAAGAAAGATGTTTCTTCACCGGGAAAAATTTACACGGCCCCTTGGTCCTAATTCCTTGATCACAAATCAAACAATTTTAATATCCAAATAGAAACAACAGTTTTGGCTGCAAACATCCACAAATAAAAAAAAACGTTTATCTACCGTAAGGTTAAAACAAAACCCTTGCGACACCGAAAAACATATTCAAGCCCGCAAAGACTTGAAGCACGAAATGCGGCATATGAAAGAAAAATCAATATTCAGCATCGCGAGATGTCGCAGACGCATGAGGAACCATTTTTCGACAAAATACCTTCCTCGATAAAAACACCATCTTGGAAGACCAAACAGTCATACACACTAACATATTCTCAAACACGTATCCTTCACGAAGACTCAAAACGGTAACATCTACCATCATGTTTGTTGCTGATCACAACGAACTCTAAACGTCCTAAATAGACTAAGCCATCTCCTTCCATAGAGGTAGCTCTTAGACATCCGACACAAGGATAATATTGCGCTATAAAAGAAATCTGAAATTTTGGTCATCACTTCTAGACGACTTCAAAATTGTCTTATGAGAGATGCTCGGTTCCCGATCAGTGAAAGTCATGTAACCCGAGACCTTATCGCAGACTTACAATATTGAGACGGAATCAGGTAGACACTACAAGAAAACTTGCCATTTACTAGAAAATTATTTCCTCGTAAATTTACTACGAGTTTACTTCGCTTTTACGAGGAAAACGAGTATCCTCATAAAGTCCTCGTAAACCTACGAGAAAGAGGTTTCGTCGTCAAGCCGTAGTAAATTTATGAGAAAACTACGTGGCAAAAGAGCATTTCCTTGTAATTTCATAGTAAAAGTTTTCTTCGTAAACTCCTAGTAAATCATTACTATGAAATTAAGAGGAAAAGTTCTTTTACTTAAAATTAGCAAGGAACTGGCTAGAAAATATCTATTTTAAATCTAAAACGTGTTTTGTACCTACTTTTCTTCCCAATTTCCTAGTACATATTCAGATTCGAAAATTTCTATAAATACCACCATTTGTGATTCATTTCAAACACACCAAAAAAAATCAGCTATAAGCTTGATCAAAGAAAAAAAATGTCCGGTCCGGGAAATATTTTCGAGTTGCGGAAGTGGATATATTCACACAGAGATAATAACGGGAGAGTGACAAAAGAATTTCTCGAAGGGTTGGAGACATTTATGCATCAAGCAGATTCTACACCACTCACGCAGGAAAGTGGTAAGATGTTCTGTCCTTGTCGGAAATGATGCAATACAAAATTAGGCCCTCGTGAAAATGTTTGGAAGCATTTAATAAATAGAGGTTTCATGCCATATTATTATATTTGGTATCAACATGGAGAAGATGCTAGTTGTAGGAATGAAGCTAGCAGTAGTAATAACAATTTTCAGGTTGAACCGGTTAATCATTTGCTTAATGAAAATAGCTATCATCACCAGGAGAAACAAATGGTAGATTGTGATAGGGTTCATGATATGGTAGGTGATGCATTTGTAACTCATGATGATGATGAAGTTGAAGATAAAATATTTTGTTATTTCTTTTTTTTTATTTATAATTTGGATTCTTTAATTTTTAAAAAATATATTATTTATATTTATTTTAATTATTATTTTTTAATAGGGAGAAAACGTTTCGAGGTAAATTCCTCGTAAAAATGTCGAAGTAAGGTCCTCGTAAAAGTTTGAAGTAAATTCCTCGTAAAAATTTCGAAGTAATCTCCTCGTATATTTTCAAAGTATATTCCTCGTAAATCATTACGACGCTCTTACGAGGAAAAGCGTTACTACGACCTTACGAGGAAAGCTTACGAGGACTTTACGAGGAAATAATTATCCACACTTTTACGACGAAATTTTTCCTCATAAATTAACTAGGAAATTACGAGGAAAAAGCCTTTACGATGAACGATTCACGACGAAGCGCGTTTCCTCGTAATTTCCTAGTAAAGGGTCCTTTACTAGGAAATTACGAGGCATAACCGTCCTAGTAAAACTTGTGTTTTCTTGTAGTGAGAAAACGCAACGAGCAACGTAAGCCGAAACAGTCAGCGCAAACCCAAAACCGTTACTAGGCCTAGATCTTGCTCTAAACCCAACACACTGGTCTCATAAATCTCAAGGCATAGTATCAAAACCTATACGAGATCCCAAAACATGTGTCTTCGTAGATATTTGCGATTTTATGAGATTTCTCGAACACAAGCCTTCAAACATTCTAATCTTACACAACAACAAGTGTCACGCTCCGCTGAGCGTCATAAATAAGATGACAACTTATATTCTTTTTCTCATCTCCGCGTATAGGTACTCTATACGTTTTTAAAAGGAGACAATCCATGATTTCATAAATACAAAATAAACAGCCTACAAGGCTAGTATCGAGGCCGACAAAGGTCCAATATACAATGCCATCGGCATCAATATGCTTGATAATATCCACACGACAGATAACTAAACCATAAAGGTCTCACTAAAAATAGGTTGTAAGAATCTTAAATCCAAGATGAACTACGAAAGACTTGATCCCTTCGACAAGGGTACGTTGGCACCTTCATAAGGCGTAGTCCCAATCTTATCAACTCTTAGAAAAACTAGTTTTGCCAACAGACGTTTTTACCCATTGATTCACGTAACACGCTAATCACTACCTCACAAGAAAATAAACGTAATATCTTATGAACTGGGGGGGCTAACTATTGGGTTCAAAACCGGTCATGGAAAAATCAATGGCTAAAATCCTCTGAGAAATTGTGGCTTAAGCAAATATAAGCTGAAAATGTTAGAGAAACTATACGGCATAAGCCAAACCTATTTCCATAATGATACAAGAACAAACTTTGTATATTTTATCCCAGACAAGGAATAAAATAATTTCTATCCAAGGATGAAATGATCGGAAAAAATTTTCTTGCGGAAGGTTTTTGCGAGAAATGATGAATTTTACGAAACAACCTTCAGTTGTTGGGGTCAAAAACGATCACGACGGAAACAATGTTTACAAGTTACCGTGGAAACATTGTCTCTCTTTCAAGTAAGAAAGAAAACAAGAAACCATCGCATCCAAACTTCTCATCGCCCTAGTTGTCTCGTCTCGACTAACGGACCAATCCGCACAACCATAGAAACAACCACATCGCCTCCAAGTCTAGTCGCACGTGGCGGAGTAGACATACACAACATATAGTTGCCCACGTGCGACTAGACTATCAACAAGTCTAGTCACCCGTGGGTGACTAGATGTACACAACATCTAGTTGCCCACGGGCCACTAGACTCGCAACAAGTCTAGTCGCCCATGGGTGACTAGACCACACAACGTCTAGTCACCCATGGGAGACTAGACTCTCGACAAAGTCTAGTCATGAGTAGTCACCCATGGGCGACTAGACTCTCAACGAAGTCTAATCGCCCATGGGAAACTAGACGCACACAACGTCTAGTCGCCCATGGGGGACTAGACTTCTCAGAAAAGTTTAGTCGTCCATAGGCAATCGAGTGTGGAGCATGAGATCAAGGACGATCGGTGGTTAGACCGGCGGTTGTACTGATGGTGATCGTGTCCTCGGTGTAATCTTCTCAAGCCAAGTGGCTGTACAGACGTAGAAGGCTTTGGTATACACGACTGGAACTGAAGGAATGATAAAGTAGGATCTAAGGAAACAATTAGGTTTGGTGGTCTGTGGTAATCCGTGTACTGTACTGAAGAAGACTGATCAGATTGTGAGTTAAGACAATAATCAGAGTCTGCTTCCTGGCTGGACGTGCGTTTTGTCGGTAAGCTAAAGAGATCGTGACTGGAAACAATACTATCGGATTGTGCGATTTATGTCTCTTTGGATTGAGTTGGATAGAGACATCAGCTCTGGTTTGTGATCGGTGTGATCTGTTTCATGTACTGATCAGAAGCGGTTGGACCATGAGAGGATTAATGGAGTTTTGTGTGGAAGACTTAGGGTCTGGTCCATATTCTGATGGGTTATTTGTGGAAGGAGAGATGAGCTGTTGGTTTAAACTAAGGGAGATCAAGTCTTCGTCTTCTCGGCTGGTTCTTAGTTGGGCTGAGAGGAGACTGATTCAGTATGATCTACATCGAGATGGTGTTCTGGAATTTCTGGTGGGCGGTATGCCGAGTATGAAAAATTTAGTGACAAGGAGGAGTCACATTCTGTTTGAGGGCCGTTGAGCCCAGTGTATACTGACTGATCATGATGCAATCAGTGACTGGTTTTGGAGCGCTGAGCATGGCTAGCGTATTGTCTATTATGGATGGCTCTATTGGCACTGAGCCGTCTCTTCCTGCTACTTGGTCATGTGGGGATGGTTGGTTGAGTGAATAAGGAACAAGGGGATTCGTCGAGGTGTTTGATCGACCTAAGATGGATAAAGAAGCATGGAGAAAGCACAGATGGAGCATATGGATGGACGAGCAGTCAGCCAAGCACCGATGCAGTAAGGTACATGTTTAATAGGATGCAATTATTAATAAAGTGCTAAGTTGCTGGTTTAGGCTTAGCGAACTATGTGAAATGAACTGAACCTCATAAGGGAAAACTGGATAAAATCCTAAGTATAGGGAAAATCAATAAAGGACCATGTTTGGTCGAAGAAGGCGACCAACGGACGTACCGGCAGTAAGGAAATCCGGTCCGGGACCCTTCACTTACCCCTTGACAGGTCGGGTCTATTTATAATAGAACTGGAACCAAGGACGACCCTAATGTCTAACAGTGCTTACCCCATGGCTCCTGCCGAGATTGCCGATCTAAAGAAGCAATTCGAATAATTGCATGAGAAGAACCAGGTATGGTAATTCAATTGAGTTCACGGAAGGACCAGGTTTGGCATAAGCGATCGAGTCTGAGTGAGATATAGTCGGGATTGACTATGATCGAGATGAGACGATCAAGTCCAGCGAGGGACAAAGATTGCAATACAACCAAGTCGGAGAGGAAGCTATGGTTGGGGTGAGACGGTTGAGTTCATGAGTGGACCAGAACCGCAATATGGTTAAGACTTGTAATGGACGAGTATGAATATTTGATTGAGTCCATGAATGGACCAGTATCAAATTATGACAAAATCTGGTGATGGACAGAAGTCAAGAATAAGGCGAATTAGTCTAGTAAGGACTAAGATCGTAATATGGCCGAGCTGTGAAAGGTTGTGGTCGATTAAGGGTTGATCCAATAAATTGTGGGTAGAGTCCATGATCTGAAGGATCAGAACAATCTGTTAGGACAAGTGGTAATACGAGTAGCCTAAAAGTTGGAAAAGTTCACTAAGACTAGTAGATACATCGAGCGGCTTGGGAATTGGGAATAAATCAGTCAAGACTCGAGTGGTGCCTCAAGTGGCTTAGGAACTGAAATGGTTTAATCGTTAGACTATGATTTATGATCTGGTCAGGATTGACTAGGATCATGAGATACTTGACTGCGTCCAAAATGGGACAAGGTCGAGACATTAAGATGAAGTCTGGATAAGACTATGATCTAAACTATGAGAATGAGTCCGACTAGGATCAGAGAAAGAATAAAGTCTAACAAAGAAAATATTCAAGAGAAAGACATAGACTTGGTGGATACTAGGATCACAATTTAGAAATATTGGATTGGGTGCCACAAGTTGTGTCTTGGAAATATAGGCTAGAATGAAAGATGATTATCCCAAGTTGTTTGAGAAGTTTATGGAGGAAGATGGATCGGATTCGAGGACGAATCCATCATAAGTAGGGGAGACTTATAATACCCCCAAATCTCGATAAGGTCGATCAAACATGCCATGGTTTGAGGAAACAAACCAGCTGGTCATAGGACGCCAAGGCAAGAGTGAAAAGGCCTTAAAAGAAGGTTAAATGCATTATTATGATAAGACTTGACCAAATACAGAAGGAAACAAGGATGGACAAGCTGAACGAGTGATATGGTAGCTGGGGAATATGAATTGGAAGCTCAATCAGCTGGGCTAAGCTCGACCAAACTTGGTTTAGCTCACACTGAGTAGAGTCAGCTCCATCAGCTGGAATACTAGCTCACTCAGTTAGACCAGCTAGGGATTAGCTCATCTCAGCTAGATGGAGTGTTTAGGTCTCAGACAGTTGGGCTGGGTCCGGGCCGTGGTCGGCTCGCAAATGGTTATGGGCCAAGGGGTCCATGCAACCAGCCCATGGGCTTGGTAAATGGGTCTAGGCCTAATATGGTCCTGCTTAGGGGCAGTTAAGGGCGTGGGTAACTGCCATAGGCGAAGTGATGCGATCTAGACCATTGATTAGATCAATGGCCAGAAATGATACCGAATGTATGCAACCCTTGAAAGGTAACTTCCCTTTATTCTATAAAAGTAGGAAATTACGTGCGCTTGTAGACACATTCATGGCTGTCTCTTACCGCCTAAGACACAGATAAATTAGAGAGGAGAAGAGAAACAAAGAGAGAAAGACATCGGCCCATAACAAGGCCGATATTGGTGATTTGGTGGATCTGACAAGAAGGATTGATTGTGGCAAGTAAACGCCGACTGGAATGAATACAAGAGGCAAGGAGAAAGTCCTGGATAGGGCCTAAAACTTACCACAGCAAACGGCCAAGGTTAGTGGAGTAATCATTGAAACTAAGACCATCGGGTGGTCCGAGCAGGTCTAAGGCCATGGGCGACTGGTTATGTCCATTTCTCCCTATTACATTTGAATACTTCTTCATTTACTACTTTTCTATATTTTAGTGGTGTTATAGCGGGAATGTCTTGGTGTTAAGCCAAGGCCATGTCCAAATGAAACCAACCATGGACCATGAACATTGGCCGGAAGTGCAGGTGGTATGTATGGTCATGGTTATGGATCGAATGGTCTCTTTAGATTAAGGGATCAATCCGGTTGCTAGTTGGGACTTACATGCTATTTGGGCCAAGGCCTGGGCCGGACAAAGTGTAGATTTCCAAGGCCTAATTGGCCGGTTTATGCAGATGTGCCAATCGACCATGGTGTGCATTGGTTTGGTTTATTCGATGGCTTGATCTGACCAAGGGCAATCCGATTGTGGTGTAAGTGGATTAGGTTTTACTTAGGTGATCTAAGGATCCCAAACCTTTATTAATGGGCCGGATCATGGTTGGTATAGATCGGATCATGTTTGGTCTAAGTAGATCATATGGAGTAATGGTCGGATGCGATGCATTAGCCAGATTATATGGAGCGAGTTATGGAAAATTGGTTTGATTTTATCACGTTATGACGATATATGTTTGGGTCTGAATGGCTATGATCATGGGCCAAAGGTTAAGAGTCGTGACCTTTCATCAAGGTGGATATTCATGACAGATAACCGAGTGATCGAAGTTGTTGTATGATAGACTTTTGGGTCGCATGCTCTATAAGGGCTATTGATGGCTAACTCTATTAAACATAATATGGACTTGGATTAGTGGTATGATGTTTGTCCTAGCCAAGAGGCATGAGTCATCTGGAAGGATGCGACTTGCATTAATAGGAGACAAGAGCCGCGTAAGGAATTGTAATCGATCCACGATCCAAGGGTGATCCGGATCGATAATCTAAGCTATCAAGACTCACAAATCCTTGGATCAAAGCAATGGTCGATCCAACAAGAGGGTTGGTTCTTCTTGTCGATCTAATCGACTATAAAACCGCCTGGATGGAAGTATGATGATGATAATGTATATAACAGGATGTTGACTGATTCCACAATCAACCACGAAGAAGAACATCCTGATTCCACAAGCAGCCTCAATCGCCAATCAAAGAGCCAAGTGATTCCACACAAGACCGAATGATCAAACTCACACAAAGGCACAAGACTTTGGAGAAAAGAAACTAAGAAGTTTATTAGATTATATGTGAAAGATTTGTGGCTAACAATGAGATATCTAGTGAGATTATATACTGCTCAGTAAAAGGTTTAGAAAGCTAAACAAAAACAGAAAACTTGCTGAAAATAAGAAAACTAGCCGTCAGGCTTTAAATGAAAAAATATGAAAGAATCTAGGCCAAAGGATGAGCTGCTTGTATCTTGATAAATTTGGGAATATCCTAGGAGCCTTTGGGAGCTTCTGCTTGATGAAATAAATCGCCAAATCACAGCCAAGAGTGTAGAAAACTAGCTGTTGGGCTGATTGCAAATCTGGTCCAAAGATGGTAATTCTTGGTGTGAAGGAATCTCCTTAATCCAATATGCTCTGGTGCATTGTCGAAACTCTCCAACTGGTATTAGATGTAACGAATGATCTCCTGGCTTCAACACGTGACTTTGAGTAGTACACTCCTTAATCAAAAAATTACTTCCCTTAAATAAAACCAGTTCTGATGCAGTGTAGGTAGCCTGACTTGGAAATGGTATGTCTCCTAAACCGTTACTCCTTTTGGTATGAAACCAATTCGCCACGTGCTTTGATTGAGTTGAGAATCTATAGAAATTGGTTTCACGGTAACACTTGTCATGGTTGCAAAGATATTCTTCTTTGAATGCACCTATGTTGCTGCTGGCTCCAATGTAGCTTGTATGGTTGATCTCATGAGTTGGTGGTCCAGCTATTTACTTGAGATCCTCATCATTGCCTCCCTCTTCAAAAGTTTTTGTCCTCAAAACCAATTTACCTGCATTGTCCATCTGGTGGTTCTGCTTTGATCTATAGTGAATCGAGGACCCCCCCATGGTCGGCCTAGTCTTTCCCTTGGCAGGAAAGTGGTATCCTTTGTGAAATATCCTATTTCACTCTTAGTTTCTCCATTGACAACTCCTTGGGTGTAAGGTTGTAAGTTTGGTTCTGGACACTTCTCCATTGTACCTATATATTTTTCAAACTCTTCCAGGCACATCAAGTGCATTATCACGTCCTTTGAGTCATGATAAACAGACTGGATCAAGTCATCACTTACATTGGGTTGATCTGATTTTGTAGTAATTTTTGCAACACCTTCTTTATGTTGTTCTTGATCCTTGTATACTCCTAGTGTTCATGTTTCTTCCTTGGCACGTAAAGAAAATATCAAGTGCATTATTCTTGAAGTTGAATCATTAAAAACAGAATGTAATAAACTATGGCTAGCTAAGAAATTATTCCAATAATGAACAAGTTCATAGTTTTTACTTACTAGAGTATCTTGCATTTCTTCAACTTTGGTATTTGTCATCTTTAAAACATGATCAGCTGGTGAGAAAGTCTTTAGGGTATAATGCTCATACTCTTCAGTCTAGACGTGGATTCTTTTTACCTAGAACTTTATCAAAATTATGGATAGAGTGCAAGTGCATCATACAAGTGTTTTCATAAGTAGGATTAATCATATTAAGTTCGGAAATCACCTTATTAAGTGGGTTTTTTGCAAATTTGACTCAAAACTCAAAGTCAAACACAAAATTAACCTCTTTTTTTTTGTCTTTTCTTTTGTCCTATTTATCCCACATGTTCACATTATTTACGAAAATGCCATTAAATTTTTATTTGTTTTTTTTTTTCGAAAATGGTTTTTTTACTCTCTCAACCTCATCATCGTCAAGTATTTACAAGATTGCCATTGCCATCAATACTCCAACCACCATGAACAACCAATTTGAAACTATTAATGCACCTAAAATTGATTTACACTCTCTCTTTCCTAATTTATATGAACTAAAAACACTATGTCTTTCACTTTATCTTCATATTCATCCAAAAAACTCAAGCTTTTGATTCAAATTTTTTTATGGTTGGTAGAGCCATTAAAGTATACTATTCTTGGTGGGTTACTTTCGTTTAAGGTTCTGGGTGGTTGGAGAAGACTCTGTGTGCTAAGGAAGTCATCTCACTAGTTTAAGGTATGAAATTAAAGTTTCTTCCAGATTTTTCGCGTCGAAGACTGACCCGTAAGTCGTCAGCTGTCGAAGACTTACCCGTAAGTCTTCTGGTCAAAAGAACGACTTACTTGTAAGTCTTCCAGCTTTGTTTGTAAAAAAAAATCTAGATAATACCCTAGATGACTTACCTCTAAGTCGTCTAGGATAAACATGTTAGTTTTGCATTTGACTGAATTGTGTTAGATATTTGATTTTTCCTAGACGACTTACTAGTAAGTCGTCTCTGGGAAAACAAAAATTTCAATATTTTATTAAAGTTAGACGACTTACTTGTAACTCTTCTCAGGTTACTTTTGTAATTGGAAAATAAAACTTAAATATTTAACTTTTCCCAGAAGACTTACTTGGAAGTCGTCTACCTAGACGGCTACCGAGAAAGTCGTCCAGGATAAGCAAAGTCATCCATATTTTTTTCCGAGATTCTGGTCAAACCTTTCTTATCTCGGACGACTTTCTCGGTAGTCGTCTACCTAGAGAACTTTTAAGTAAGTTGTTTGGGAAAAGTTAAATATTTAAGTTTTATTTTCGAATAGCAAAATAACCTAAGACGACGTACAAATAAGTCATCTAGCTTTAACAAAATATTGAAATTTTTATTTTCCCAGAGACGACTTACTGGTAAGTCGTCCAGGAAAAGTGAGATATCTGACACAACTCGGTCAAATGCAAAACTAATCCGTTTATCCTGGACGACTTACTGGTAAGTCGTCTAGAATTTTTTCTTAACAAACAAATCTGGACGACTTACAAGTAAGTTGTTCCATTTTAAAGTCAATTGCAAAAATGACATGTTTGGACGACTTACCAGTAAGTCGTCTATTTCTTCCAGATGACTTAACCTTACGTCGTCTGCGTCAATGTTTAGTAAACTTTCATTTTCTCTATGTTTACTAATGTGTTTTATATTGAATTTTTGCAGATGTTGCGTAAGTTACATGCAGTGTATGAAGAATGGTTGTTGAAAGATTGCTATTGGGATTTTGTGGTTGATAGTTTCAAAGGAGCGAGACTATTTTTGTCTAGTGAAGGTTCGACACATGCTGAACTTGTTGCAATGGCTCAAGAAGATTATAATCTGGACATGGGCACAAAATCTGTGGAGATAACCTACTCATTACCAGCATAAATGATGCAGGCACCCCTCCTATTCATGTTACAAGTGATAGACAAGTTCAAAACTTGCTCGAGATAACCAAAACGCATGGAGTACGACTTTGTGTATCAAGCCCTAGCAAGGTGGAAATGGTTTAAGAGGAAAAGGAAGAAGATGATGAAGCTGATGAAGGTGATGAATGTTTTGAAGATGATGATGATGATTTGGTTGAAGATGAAAATCATGATGGGGAGGAGGATGATGGGTAGAAAGATGCTGATATCTCTATTGTTGTTGAAGCGGACGAGAATGGTGAGGATTACAATGTTTATGGAAAGGTTAAAGATGAGGATTTAGAAGAAGATGATGATATATGTTTTGAAGAATTCAAAAAGACATATGCTATTGAAGGAGAAAGATCGAATGGTAACAGTATCTACGTCAACCAGAGTTTTGTTAGCAAGGATGCACTGCTTTCAGAGCTGCGGTTGACAACAGTTAGGCGTAAGTTCTCCTTCATAATATACAAGTCAACGAAAACTCTCCTTGTGGCAACATGTCGGGTTAGTGTTTGTGAATGGAAGATCAGAGTGAGTGTGAAACATGAGACAAACACGTTTTGGGTAACAAAGTATGTGGAAACACATACATGCTCAGTGGGAGACCGTATCCCTCAGCGGAGACACTCTACTCCGAAGTATGTTGGTAGGCTTTTCATTGATCATGTTGGAATCATTGATGGGTTGAATCCGCAGCATATCATTGATGCAATGAAGAACATGTTTGGTATGACGCTTGATTACACCACTTCATACAGAGCACTGTTATATGCACAAACATTGGTGAGAGGATCAGCAGAAGATGGGTATTCGCGTCTGCCATCATATCTCGAGCAAATCTTCTTAGCAAATCTCAATTATATCACGGCTATAGAACTTGATTCTAGCAATAGATTTAAGTATCTATTTCTCTCTTTTGGAGTTTCAATCAAAGGTTTTAAGTATCAAAGAAGGGTCATTGTGGTGGATGGGACTCACCTAAGTTGGAAGTATGAAGGTACTATGTTAGTTGCAGCAGCACAAGATAGGAATTTTCAGATATTTCCATTGGCTTTTGGGATCGTAGATCCTGAAGATGACCCTTCTTGGGAATGGTTTTTCACAAAATTGGCTAGTTGTGTATCTGATGAGCAGCTTCTGGTGATAGTCTTCGACCGGCATGCGGCCATAAAAAGTGCGTGTGATAATGTGTTTTCCTGGGCAACCCGTGGAATATGTTATTATCACCTTCAAGATAACATTGTCAAAAAGGATTACGGGAAACATCTCTTGTACTTGGTGGAAGGTGCTTCTTATGCTCATACGATTTCAGATTTTGACCGGTACATGGTTGAGATACGAAGTGCCAACCCGGACCTTGCAACATATTTGGAGAATGTTGATTTCAGCCTATGGTTAAGGGTTTATTGTCAGGGGAACATGTACAACATAAAAACAAGCAACATCGCAGAATCTATTAATTCTGCACTGAAGCGAGCTAGAGGATTTCCGATTCAGTTCCTATTGGAGTACATAAGGGAGAAGCTATGAAAGTGGTTATGGAAAAGGAGAGAAAATGCTTTGAGTCTCCCAAGTCACCATAGTCGGGGTGTTGAATACTTGCTTTTTGTTCGATCGGAGATAGCAGATACGATGAGGGTCAAACCAATTGATGGATGACGATTCTTTGTGAAAGGTGGCAAAATGGACTGTGTGGTTGATTTGGAACATCGAAAGTGTGATTGTGGTGTCTATGCAGTGGAGAAAATACCTTGCTCTCATGCTATAGCTGCTGGAACACATGTTGGTTTGCATATGTCCAGAAGACCTTCAAGTAAGTTGTCTAGAGTTTATTCCTCCAGAAGACCTTCAAGTAAGTCGTCCAGAGACCTTAAAGTTAGTCGTCCAGAGTTTATTCTTCCACAAGACCTTAAAGTTAGTCGTCTAGTGTTTAGTCTTCCAGAAGACCTTCAACTAAGTTGTCCAGAAGACCTTAAAGTTTATCTATGTATTAAGAGTTTGTGTTTAGTCTATGTATTAAGAATTTGTGTTTAGTCTATGTATTAAGAATTTGTGTCAACTTCTTTGTCAAATTGCATTACCAGTATTAAAAAATTGCACTTATGTGTCAAAGACTTTCCAGACGACTTATAGTTGTCCTCCAACATTTCAGACGACTTAACTTTCAATATTCTTTTAATTCCTCCAATATTCTGTTAAGTTGTCCAACATTTCAGAAGACTTTCCAAACGACAACATTTCAGGTTATATTAAAAATACAAATCAAGTTCAAATACACATAAGGTTACAAATACAAATCCTAATCTATCATACATCATACGTTCCAAGATTTTCATCATTGTCCCGGTTTTCTTTCTCATGCTGGCCAGGAAGCTCTTTAAATATATCCACCACCATCTTATCCCTCATAGACTTCCCGTTGGCCTTAGCAAAGTCTTTTTGGTTAAATGGCATCCCAAGAGCATGACATTCAATGTACCTTAGAGCGTACACACCACAATCACCAGCTCGGGCCTGAGGGATATTGGTTGGTCTCTCATATGTTAATGGCTCCAGGGATAACTGGTCACGTTGTTCAATGGAAGCGCTAGGCCTGGGCATTTTACCCGGACCCGAAGACCCGACCCGAAACCGACCCGAAAAATCCGGGTTCGGGTAGGAACCGAACCGACAAGTTTACCCTATTGGGTCGTGATGTGGAGGACCCGCGGGTATTGGACCCGACCCGACCCAAACCCGAAACCCGATGGGTACCCAAAATTTTTAGTATAATTAGGTTTTATTCAAAAATTTGGGTGCTTACTAATCGGCCACCTAAAGTAATTAATCGGTTTGAATAAAAAAATTAGTTTAAATAAAAAAATCAGATAAATGTATTGTTATGCATTGAACATGTTATTTCTAGAAAGAAAAACAACTCACAAACCACTACACCAACAAACATAAATATTTTCAGAATTTTTTGTGTGTTTTCGGTATTTTTTGAACAAGACCCGATCCGAACCCGACCCGAAACCGAACCGAACCCGAACCGACAAATTCAAATTACCCTATTGGGTCCAACTATCTAAGACCCGAACCGACCCGGACCCGACAAAACCCGAACCGAGCCCGAACCGAAAATTTCAAATTACCCTATTGGGTCCTAAACTCATAGACCCGAAGGACCCAAACCCGAAAGGACCCGATCCGAAACCGACCCGAGGACCCGAATGCCCAGGCCTAGGAAGCGCACTCAAAAAGCAAATAAGGGAGCATGTGGAGAAAAGGCTCAATTATCACATCGAGTTGTTCTGGGGAGATACATGAACGTATGCTGTCCCAGACGACTATGTATCTCTTAGGGATCCATATCCACATAGCAATCCAATGAGTGTCGTTGTGGTTCCCTGGCGCATAGATATCATCAATATATGCCCCCCACATCTTGTTCGATCGGCAAAATGATGGTAAAGCACCTGAATAATAATTCCACGCCCCACCAGGGAGTCTTCTTCCTAAACCGTAGACATCGGGCTCGGAGTCCTTCAAATCCTTGTAGTTGAATCTTCATTGCTGAGCAAAGAGATGATCAAGGAAGCACATTCTCTCGCTCCTGAAATGTTGTGGCGTCTCCACGTACCTCTTCCTCAAAACATTAATCCAAGCATCCCTATGCTGCATATAAAATAATACAATATAGAAGATAAAATAATATAAGTCAGAAGATATCAGACAACTTACCATAAGTCGTCTGCGTAGAAGACTTACCAGATGACTTATGGTGAGTCGTCTACGAAGATATTTGTAAGTCATCTAGTAATCAGTTTTGTCATAGCAGAAGACTTACACAATCCTTTAGCCAAGATACGAAGGTCCGGAGGACGTGATACCACCAAGTTGGACTTGTATGTGGTTTCTTGTCGAAAGGTTTTCTATTATGACTGCAAACACAAAATGTTGAAAACCAATCCGTTTTTGTAGACTAAAGCAAGCTATTATGGGAAAAGCAATCACTTACAGATCAGTTTTTAACCAATCGGCGAGCTCTTTCAACTTTTTCTTGTCAATTGGTGCAAAGGGATTATAGCGTGTACAAAACTTTTTGTTTGGAATGATCACTTTGGCCGTATTGTTTGCAGTATAAAGAGATTGTTGTGAGGCAGGAAGTTTCCTTGTTCGCTCACTCTTTGCACGGACAAATGCCAAAGAAGCTTCCCTCTTTTCCTCATATCTAGCATCTTGCTGCTGTATATCTGTTGGAGTGGGTTTATATTTGACCAATAGAACAAGGCTCCCAGATGCGGACACATCTTCAGATTTATCCTTCTCCCCATTAACATTTTTACTAACCCCGGGAGAGGCTTCTTTACTAACCACGGGTTCGTGCGAGGATGTCCCTTTAGGTTGAGAGATAGTGTGTTGAGAGGATGTCCATTTCTCTTGTTTGGTGATACCAACCTTCTTCTCCACTGCTTCCACCCTTTCTGACAGATGCTTGATCTCCTTATGGCACATCCCAAACCCTTCCCTCATGGCATCAACTATGTCCTTGAAATTTCTTTCAATATCCTCTTTGGTCATCCCAAGCACAGTCGTAGTCACCTCTGAACGAGCCTCTGCGGGAGCCTCTTCACTAGCCTCTGCAAACTTCCCTTCACTCTCCTCTGCAGGTTCCCCTTCACTAGCCTCTGCAGGTGGCCCTTCACTAGCCTCTTACGAGCTTTCTTTCGAGGTCTTGGACTCTCTTCCTTCACCACAACTATCGCTTTGTTCGATGGAATCACAACCACCGGCTTTGTATTGACCCAAGTACCGGTGACTTCCCATCAATCCATGGTCCACTTCCACGGTCTCTGATTAAACATGACTTTCATTATGTTCTCTACGACAAGGTCCTCAGCATCAGAGTCCCATTTTGGAAACATTTCACCATAGTCCTTCTCAACAAAGTTCATCACCGTAGTCTACAATTTATATAAGATATGAACTTAGATATTTGACGGATTAAGAAAGTTGGAAAGAAAAGTCTTCCCAGTAGGAAGACTTTCCAGACGACTTAATTATGGTAGTAATGGATTGAAGTAAATACATGTCTGCAAATAGCATCTTTAAAGCATCTGCGTCATTTGCCACCCATGTAAATCAATATCGGTGGAGACGGTCTGTTTGGTATGGGATTACCATAATTAGGACTCAATTCATGCAGAGCTGTGTACACTCAGACCTGGAGAGCTTGTATAAACCCATCAACAATGTAACAACCCGAAATACCTTAAACGCAACTATCCCCCATGGATAATTCTCAAACCGTTCTAACTCCATCACTAGCCTTACCAGACTAACCCTTGTGGTGGTTCAATACTTTCTCCCTTTAATGTATCCAGTGAAGATGGCAAGGTACCCGAACCGATTATGATCATCCCGAGACCACCCTTCGCATCTCTCAAGTTCTGCTATTATCTGCTCAGTAGATGGCCCAGCTTCGACATGAACTCCCAACATCCCCTAGAAAGAAGCCATCTTCTTTGTAACAACACACTTCGGTCTCTCAAGGTCCTTGATGTACTCGCAGTTTAGACCAGTGAGGTTTTCAAACTCTAACAGTGAAAACCTCACAGGTTCTGGACCAACGAGACTCCACAGCTCATACTTCTTTTTTATGTCCAGCTGGAATCCGAGCATGTAGTGAACCAGCCTTGAAGCCCAAGAAAATCCCAGCTCTTTAAATTCGATGAAAACTCCCAACTTTGACTCCTTCAGCTCTTCACATTCGTCACCATGAAGAGCTTTCTTTAAAGCAGTATGCAACTTCGAACAATCCGTATGATACGAAATATCTTTCATTATGGGGGAATCTTCCCCTAATGTATGTAACCTACAGAGGAGTTTTAGAATATCCATTTTTGTCTGCAAAACAATCAAAGACAACCATCTCAAACACACAACCATCCGATATAACATTTTAATTATAAGTTTGGAAGACTTATAATTCAGTCGTCTGGAAGACTTTTTAGACGACTTAATTATAAGTCTTCCAAGACTTCCAGTAGAACATTTTTAAATCAGACCTCAAAATTAGGAGAAGATATAGTCGCCTTGTACACAACAGTTGTAAATATGCCAAAATAGACAACCAAAAAGAAACGCGGTGAGAACGGTGGACTTAAGAGACAAAGTTTTAACTTACCAGCGGCAGAGTTCAACAAGACGCCTCTAACAGAAACGCCGTTAGGGTTTACAGACAAACGACGCTAGGGTTTCCTCTCGGATCTGAAATAGAGGAAGCGGCAGCGAGAACGGTGGTGAGAACGATGAATTAGAGAGAATCGACGGAAATCGCCTTCGAAATCGCCTTCGAAATCGCCTCTTTGAGAGAAACGGCGTTAGGGTTTCTCAATTTCGCGAAAAAGTAGATAAAAAAATCTTATATATGTCCGGTAAATAATCCAGTTAGCTATAAAAGTACATTGGTAAAATGGTAAAATTAAAGGTTTGGTCCGGTTTGAACGTACATCAGACGACTTACTAGTAAGTCGGTCCAGAACCTAAATTTAACTCCTAAACTAAATTGACTAAATTAACTAACTAACCACGTTATAAAATCAAATTATACTTAAATAGTGTTTACTATACACAGAAATAAACACACTTAGGTCAATTTTAAAATTTTCAAAAAAACATTTATGCTTTCCAAAATCTAACCCTAAGAACACATACAATACTACAACATATGTTGGCAAATTCTAAACCAAAGAATATCATGACTCACTACTTTCACTCATCTATGTTGAAAATAATTAACTTTTGTTATATCTTAATTTATATCTCTTAAAACATACATTAATTACATGATTTTAATTTTTCACTTATCAAAATATTTTTTACCAAATTTTTAAATTATTTTTAAGAAAAACTAAACTAGACGACTTACTTGTAAGTCGTCTGGACAGAAGACTTGCAGGGGTTAGAAATGGAAAAAAAAATCAGTTTTTTGTTGTTCACAAGTGGCTGGTTGTAATTTCAATAGCCTTTTAGGATACTTTTGCATTTGATTCAAGTTTGAGTTTACTTTTGCATTTCAAATCAAATTTTGAGTCATTTTTGGTAATTTTCCTTATTAAGTGTTGGAATTGCTTGCGCAGCAAGGTTGGGTTCTTGTTCCTTAATTTCCATGTTAGTACCTGAAATATTTTCAACCTTTTGGATACTAGACAAGTGTGTTAAAACAGTCATGGAATTGCTAGAAATAGAATTAGGTCCAGTTTTAATTAAGTTGATAAGATCATCAAACTGTTTATCTATTATATATAGTAAATGAATCATCTATTCTTGTGAAGGGATCACTTACCACCAATTTGGTTTCCTTTGCTTCAGGTAGTACTTTCTTCACAGCTTGTTTTGTGGGGCAATCTTTTGCAAGATGACCCTGGTCTTGATACCTATAACAAATAACCTCAGGTGGTTTTAAAGAGCTAGAGTACTCACCTTGGTTTTGCTTGACTTGGAGTGCAGGCACTGGTTTTGAGCTTTTTCTCTGGTTTTCTGGTTGCAAGAATTGTGGTTTTACTAATCTCCTTGTGGACACCTTCTGAATGTGTTGTACTCACTACAAAAAATATGTACATTTTTAGCACATGAAAAGCGTTATAATAGGGCTTCCATAGCGAAATCGCATATGCTATGTCATCGACAACCATTAATAATTGTTTAAATATTTATTTATATATTTTTATGATTTATAATTTAATATTTATAATTTAAGATTTGATGTCTGAATTATTTATTTAATAATTTTTTTAATATTTTTATGTCGATGACATAGCACTTTACATAATTATTTATTTAATAATTGTTTAAATATTTATTTATAGATATTATGATTTATAATTTAAGATTTGATGTATGAATTTTAATTTTTTTTATTAAAAGTTTAAATTTAAATTTTGGTGTTTAGAATAAATATTTGAGTATATGGTTTGAGGGTTTAAGGTTTGTGGTTTGATTTAATATTTTAGATTGATATTTGGAATATTATATTTTGAGTTTATATATGAAAATATTAGAGTTTCAAATTTTATGTCTAGAGTTTAGGGTTTAAAATAGGTTTAGGGTTTTAAATTACCCACTCCCTTTCATGTATGATTTCGGGTTTGTTTAAAGATTTAAGATTTATGTTTAAGAAATTATAGTTTAAGATTAAAAGATTAAATTTTTAGTTTAATTTTAAGATTTGAAGTTATAATATGAAAATATTAGAGTTTTAAGGGTTGTCTTTAGAGTTTAAGGTTTAAAATCATATCTAGTGTTTAAGGGTTCAAATAGTTTTTCTTAGTGTTAGAAATATGCTATTATATTTCTTTGATAGCATGAGTCTAATTTTTTTGCTAAGTATTGAGGGGGGGGGGAGAGGGGAATCAGTGATTTTATCTTTCCGCTCACTTAATTTTCAAAATAACATTAATTAAGTGCTATTTTAGGTTCTATTCTATTATAGTGTTTATCTAATGTTATTATATAATACGAAAATTTCTAAGTCATCTATCATGGTAGTTCAGTAAAACATGCTATACTAATTTGTTATCATTGTGGACTTATTTTGTAGTGGCTATTTCCACAAACTCGATATGCATGAGGTTCTTTACCTTTCTCCAAGTAAAAGGTGGGTCTTTGAAGTAGATCCTATCAGCATCTAACTGGTTCCACCAATTGTGTGCCTCTGGAATTCTCCAAGCATTAAAACATTGCTCCATGCTCTCCTCCCATCTTAGGTATGCACTTTGTCCTTCATTATGACCAGAAAAAAATATAGATGGTGCATCCAAGCGATTCTGATAAAACTGATCACCATTGTAGTTCCATAGCTTGCTGTGAACATGGCTTGATCGATTCCCATGGTAAGACCTTGCTGGTGCATTTACGGTTGTATTTACTCTCCTTGGACAGGCTTGACCATATAATTCTCCATCAAAACTTTTCTTACAATCAGATGAGTAGTTGTGATCATATATGAGCTGGGATTTAGGACCATAACAAGTTGAATACTGGTCCAATGGTTTTGGTTCATAGTGATTTTCTTGTTCATCATCAGAGACATACTCTGAATTATTATATATGCACCAGTGACCTTCAGAGTGGTCATCTTCATCATCCCAACAAACTTGGTCCAGTTGTTCTCCCCAATCTACTTCAGAAGTGTTATATTCTCCAGCTTCTTCTTCATTCTCCATCAAGCTTGGTGTCAAGGTCTCGCAAGAAGAAAAAGAAATAATCAGAATCAAGAAATATTGGATGAACAAAGTTAAAGGAAATAAAAGGCTAAAAAGTTATGGAAAATTTCAGATTTCTTTAAAAAGGAAAACTAAAGAAGTATAACTTTTTAATAACTTTTAAAAGGAAAACAAAAACTAATGAAATATTTTTTTTAGTTTTTTTTAGTTTATGAAATATATCAAAAAAATCGGCTATATGGCTTTGTAATCACGTTGTCTTAACAAAATTGATTTTATATGAAGGAATAAAATTGATTTATATGAAGGAATAAAATGCAAAACGGAAACAAAAATATTTGACCAAACTTTTGGAAAAGTTTTGAAACGAGTATGCAAATGTGGGAAGCTTGATTTCGACCACTAAATGCAAACACAACCTTGGTTCTGATTTCTCTAAGAAGTAGGATCTAAACAATAATAAACTCAACCTTAAGAATAAGAAAACAAAGAACAGGACGAACAACACTTTTTATTGGTTTTATTTTTCCTAATGAAATTAACAACTAATGCAGTAAAGAAAAAATGATTTTTATATGGTTTTATGGGTTGATGAAATAGATAAACAAACTAGATAAAACAGAAACATAGTGATTTTAAGGTTTTGTTAAGTTTATGCAAAACATAAACTAAATGAACAAAGAACAAACGATTTTGATAGTTTTTTTTAATGATTTATCAATGCAAAGACAAATGAAACTAAAAACGAATGCAGTGAAAAGAGACAAGGATATATATTACCTGATGCTGAAGGAACTTCAGCTCTGATAACAGAAATGTTACAAACCTAAGTTATCAAAGGCTCACAAGATCCTTGGATCAAAGCGATCGTCGATCCAACAAGAGGGTTGGTTCTTCTAATCGATCTAATCGACTATAAAACTGGCTGGATGGAAGTATGATGGTAATACTGGATATAAAAGGGTGTTGACTGATTCCAAAATTAACCACGAAGAAGAACATCATGATTCCACAAGCAGCATCCGCCAATCAAAGAGCCAAGTGATTCCGCACAAGAACAAATGATCAAACTCACACAAAGACACAAGAATTTGGAGAAAAGAAACTAAGAAGTTTATTAGATTTTAGGTAAAATCGTGGATAAAAATGAGATATCTAATGAGCTTATATACTTCTCAGTACAAGGCTTAGAAAGCTAAAAAAATAGAAAACTTGATGTAAATAAGAAAACTAGCCGTTAGGCTTTAAATGACAAAATATGAAAGAATCTCGGCCAAAGGATAAGTTGCTTGTATCTTGATAACTTTGGGAATATCCTAGGAGCCTTTGGGAGCTTCTGGTTGATGAAAGAAATTGCCAAATGACAGCCAAGAGTGTAGAAAACTAGCCGTTGGTTTGATTGCAAATCTGGTCCAAATATGGTAAGTCTTGGTGTGAAGGAATCTACTTAATCCAATATGCTCTGGTGCATTGTAGAAACTCTCCAACTGGTATTAGATGTAATGAATCATCTTCTGTCTTTCACACGTGACTTTGAGTAGTACACTTCTTAAGCAAAAAATTACTTTCCTTAAATTGAACCACTTCTGATGCGTGTGGGTAGCCTGACTTGTAAATGGTATATCTCCTAAACCATTACTCCGTTTAGTATGAAACCAATTCACCGCGTGCTCTGGTTGAGTTGAGAATCTATATAAATTGTTTTCGCGGTAAATATCCTCATAGTTTCAGTGATATCCTTCTTTGGTTGATCTCATGAGTTGGTGGTCTAGCTACTGACCTGAGCTCCTCATCACCTAGTTAGCCGGGTTTGGGTATTACACACAAGATTACGCAATATCGACTCACATATTTCCAAATGCCTATTTGAAAGAAGCTCTGTTCAACAGATAAACTTTTCAAATCTAGCAACAATTAAGTACTGACCGAATAACAGATAACAAATTTTCCAATTTTAAAAAAACGATCATTTCTTTCTATGCAGCCACTTTCAAGAAGAACCAAATTTATTACTGCAACACAAATCTTCTCAACTGCGATCTCCATACTTCTTTTGGCAATTTTGACCCTCCAGAAATCATCACTTCTGAAACCTTTCTATCTGCCTCCTTATATGTTTTCCTTTCACCTCAATAACATGGAATTTGGTACATAGGGTGATGTACCATACGTGAAGGTAACATCTCAGGTTTAGTAATGCACGATAAACCGTGCAACAATAAAAAAACATGCACGATCAATCACACTAACATGATCCAAACCAAGTGTGCTACTATCAAATACACAAACACACACCCATTCGAAGAATGATCTCCCTTACAATATTCAATACACTTCTGATCTATCTGAGGCACTCTTCAAAAAATTCTGAGAAACTCCAATTTCTCTTATGTTTCGCATTTCCAAGTCTAGTTAAATTTTTTTATGACATCCTCCTTATGATCAAAAACTATAGATCCAACAACGCCATCCATATCAAGATTAATTCACCAACTAGGTACTTTGTAGTACAAGCCGATGGACACACCAGCACTAATCCATTTGCAGCAAAACACCATAAAGCTTATGAAGCAAAGAAGCATTTGGGATTACAAGATATGAGGAAGGACTAAACCGTTCAAGGTACACTTCTTCTTGAGGCAAAGTGGGATGCAAAACTTGGAGGAAAATAACTGATGTGGCCCATTTTTCTGAGGATCGCAAGAAGCATATGGAAGCATAAAACATCAAGAAAGATGCAGTGAGTTAGTCGTTAAGCATCAAGCATCATTTTGGGAATGTTAGTGCAAGTTAGACATTTCTTTCAAGATCCAAAATGAAGTGTTTTCCACACAAAGCATGGGACCGATTGGAGATTCAACTTATGGAGTTAGCATATTGATATTTTTCCGCCTGGAGGTTGATGTTGAGTGAATGGTATACAATAATTTCAGCATTGACTTTTGTGGTCAAGTGAATCTGATCTATCCATTATGGTTTGGAGGTTGAGGCAAGGAAAATAAGGAAGTTCTTTGGGGACTTATCCCAAACATTCGGAGTTACTAAATATTATAGTTCTTAAGTGCTTTGAGAATATGGTAGAGTATGAAGTGTGTTACAGCCCAGAATGGGGGTCTTCCAGATAGTTGATGGATGTTCAAATCAGATCAACCAAAGAAGTGATCGATTGGTTGATATGTCTAGAATCTACCTTGCAACCTGAAAACAAATGAAAAAAAAAATGAGACGAGGTTTATGATATGATTAAAACAAGAGCAATAAACGAAGGAAAATTGATAGATATGGTGGAATCAAGCTGCTGGATATGTATCACTCTCAGCTTGATCAAAGGATGGACTTGAAGTGGATTTGCCGATGATGGTTTGATTGAATCTCTCAATCTGGTGGGATGATGGCACGATGTGATTGACTCTCTCAACCTGTGTACTGAGCTTGTTTTATTTGCACACAAAAACTAGACTCACGAAATCAAGAAGACAACAAAGTATCTCACTTTGAATCCTAAAGATCGATATTTTAAACAAAGAACACTTTTGCATAAACTGAATAAAATTTTATTAACTTGATGATTGGGGTACTGGTTACAATGGACGTCTAGGAGCTGATATAATGCTCAGAGACAAAGGTCCTAACGTTCTAAAACAAAAAGAAAAGGAAACAAATCAAAAACAAAAAAAAAAAATTGAAAAACTAGCCGTTGGAGCCTTTTGTGGGATTTTGGCTCCAAGAAAAGAATCTGAGTTTCCTTGAACCTGCACAGTTTTAATGGGTAAGATAGATTCCTGGGAACCTTCTTGGAGATTTATTGCAAGAATTCCAAATATGGTAAGTTGGAGTTAATGGGAATCCTCCTGATCCTATGGCCTCTGGTGCATGGTAAGATGATGGAATGAACTCCTAATTGGTTTTAATGGTCTTCTGGAAGTCTTGGTTTGATCAGAAAGTCTTCTGGTCGGAATTGATTGGCTGGTGAATGATCAAACCGAAAGATTGTCCAATCTTTCCATAAACTGCTCGGTTTGGCCGGTTTTAGGAAAATGAGCATAACTTCTAATTCTGTGACCAGATAACGTTATCTAGTGCTTCATGTAAAGATAAGAAACTCCTATTGACTTCTAAATTTTTTTTTGGGCTCGGGCCATATCTTTGTGGGGCCTACATCTTTTTCCAAAGTCGGGTACTCGCATATGAACGGGCTGTGGAACCTCCGTTTTGTAAAATTCATGACTTCTGGGACGGTGAATATTCTAGTCTGATTCAAAATAGTATGGACTCCTTATTGAGTGAACAATCCATGAAAATTGGCCTCGTGATTACCTCATGGATTGAAAGATATGACATTTTTAATGCACACATATCCTGATTGGTGCCTTGGTTGGTTGAGTAGGGTGTGGGGCTGACCTCTGGTTCAGCTACTGGTTTGATGGCCGCATCATTCCCTCCTTCTTGTAAAGTTTTTGACCTCAAAACTGGATAACCTGCACCAAGATAGAGCAAGTCATGTTTCATTCTCTTTTGAGATTCTAGAACCTTACCTTGGTATAATTTCGGTTTGGCAATGAATGGTGCATCGGGTGGCTCTTCTTTGAAAAGTTGTGAAAGGATCACGCCTCTGCTATGGTTATGAATATTTCTTATCATCTGGAGTGGATGGTCCTTCAAGGTTTTGGTGGCCACGTTTCTGATCTTCCTTGGAGTTGATTCTCCTAGCAATATAAGATTATACTGTGGGATATCTTTGAAGCTTTCTTCTTAACAACCTGAAATAATCTCAACATTCTGGCCAAAAATCAAGTGAATTATATCTTTGTTTGGATATTGATAAACATAATGTGGAATTTCCAGACTTACTTTGATAGCTTCCACAAGTTGAGGAATTATTTTCTTCTTTGGACAACTTGTTTTTGTTGGCTGCCTCCTTTGCAACTCTTGATATCGGTTTGGATGCCCTTCTTTTTTTATTATACCTGGATCAAAAATTCTGGGGAAATACAAGTGCATGATGTCTGATTTATCAAGTGATATGGACGTTTTATAATTAGACACAGTTACCTTGGTTAAGCTGATCTTTAATGGCATTGGTTCAGCATCTTCTAACACTATGGTTAGTGTCTCCTTCTTATGAGAAGTGTACTCCTCCTTGGTTCCTAAAACTTTTTCACATACTCTTGGGAAAGACAAGTGCATTAATCTTGTCATGAATTTAATAATAAAATTCTGGTCTAATGTGAAACATACCTTAAGACTTGGCATTTGAACAAGACATTGTTCAAATTTCGGTTTCCTCTTGTGTGGTGGTTCATTGCTGACCTTATGGTTTGATTCCTTCCTTAGAACTTCAGTAAGCATATAGATTTCATTCATCCTCCCTATATCAAGAACACACACGTCAGTACTAATATCTAAAGGTGGTGTTAGACACTTACCTTGGTTGGATACTTTTAGGACTGGTTTTGCTTCTTTAAGCAACATGGACTGCATTGTGTCTTGAACTATCTTCTGGTCCATCACAAGGGTGACGCCTGGTGGTTCCTCTCTGTTGAGTTCTTGTAACTTAGTTCCTGTTACAACAGCCTTTGACAAATACAAGTGCATGAAACTAGAATTTAGAACCAAAAAATCAGATTGAATTATACTATCACTCACTTTTGATAATTCCGTTTTCTCTTCTCGTGATGTTTCTTTCAATACTTGCTTAGATGGACAAGTAACAGAAAAGTGTCCTCTTTTATGACATCTATAACATGTCTGATCTTTTAAATTTTTAGGACTAGAACACTTACCTTGGCTTGATGCCTCTTCTTTCTTTTGGTTTGGACTCTCCTTGTTTCTTGGAGATAAGTCATGGACAACTTTTGACTCCAACAAGGATGTGGAGTTTGTGTCTTTCTGGACCTCAAGACATGTCTTATCATTCTTGGACAAGAACAAGTAACTCATACCAGTGGGAGATGATTGATAAACAAATTTATCAAGTATAGGACTTACCATAGCCTTTGCTTGAATTATGGGTTTGTTTGTTTTTTCTTTGGGCCTTCTCAACGCGTCTTGACCGACATTTTTCTTCTTCTCCATGGCCTCTGGGATGTCACCTTTCTGGTCTAAGCAAAGAGCAATGGTGTGGCCTTTGTTTGGCTGCTTGCTGCCTTGTGAAGGCAAGCCTCTTTGACCTTCTTGTGCCAACACTCTTCTTGCATCTTTGGAAACATGAGTTGGATACCTCCTTGGGTATAGTTCATGGATTTCAAAACTTTTAAATTCTGGTGCAAGATCATGCCTCATGACTTCCTTAAGGGTTCTGCACGTTTTGATAGTTGGCTCCTTGTAAAACCATCTATCATCTTCTTCTTGTACCCACCACTTAAAGGCATCTTCTCTAAGTTGATCAATGGCATAAGACAACCTCTCCTTTTTCTGGATGTTGTTGTAGTAGAATCATTCATAAAGGTTCCTCTCCCATCTTAGATGGCCTCTTTTTCCTGAAAATGCAAAGAGTTCAATTTTATCAGCAACATCATGATAATCAAACCGATAATTAAGAACATGATGGTTGTGGGATTTAGAAGTTGGATGTTGTTTGATCCTTGAAGGATCTGGTGGCTTAGGCTCGACATAGTAGCCTCTGGTGCATCTCAAAATCTACTTTCTCCTTTTTTTGGTCGTTGGCCTTTTCCCTTGTTCTTTTTCTCCAGCTGAGAAATCTGGTCCTTGAGCTCTTGTAGAGCTGCCCACTGCTGGTTCAGTGTGGCCATCTGGGTTTGTCCGTGTACTTCCTCTCTCATTCCTTCCTTTAAACAATCTCAAAGATCAAGTGAGGTATGGGAAGTTTTTGGTTGAACTTAAGAACAGTGAAACAATGCAAACTAGTTTAAACTAAACCGATAAATATGCAACTAATGGACAGAAAAATGATATAAACTAAGACGCAAAAAAATCCTCTTGTTTTCTTAATGAAAAATAGAATGAAGACAATATGGGATGCTAAATAACACAATGAAAAGGAATTATGGGATGCAAAACTAACAATGATATTTTTTTTTGAATTTTCTTTGATACAAGTAACTAAACAAACAATATGCACATGCAAACTAAGCTCAAATTTTTTTTATTTTTTTCTTTCAGGCACGAAATAGACAAATGAATATGGTCTAAAAGAATATCTAGAATGATTTTTTTTTGAGTTTTTGATTTAATTTTGATATGCAAGAAAATAAAAAGGAAACAATTTAAATGAAGATTTTTTTGACGTTTCTTTTAAGGAAAGTAATGAATGCAAACAACTATGCCTATTTTTATTTATAATTTTTGTGGATCAAACTAACTAAATTCACCTTCTTTCTTTTTCTTTTCTGGTTTTAAAAATAACTAGATTTTGACCCGCGCTTTAAAAGCGCGTAATATTTTATAGTAAAAAATTAAATTAACAATGTTACAAATGAATCGTTAATTTATAAGAGTATTTTCTATTTAAAAAGTGTATTTTGAATCAGTGTTTTTAAATCCGACATGGAGCCGCAGTTGAACAGATAAACTAAGTGATCCGATATGTAATAAATTTTGGGTTTTAAGAAAAATCTATTATTCAAAACCTGATAAAATTTGCAAAAATGTTAAAACCTAAAGCTACCAATTAAACTGATTGGTGACCGATATATAATCCAATATGATTTTAATTATTTTTTTATAATTTAATTTAAATGTTTTCATTAGATATTTAATTAATTTATAATTTTTATTTTATTGTATCTTTTTATTATTTGCGTAGGTCCAAATTGTTACAGAATTTTTTATTATACTTTTATGTGAAGTGAACGAAATAAAGAAAATAGATATTAAAACTTTACTATATTTTAGACATGATTTTTCTTATATTTTTAATAGTGATATATATATGTAATATTATTTATTAAAATTAATAAAATTATTGTTCCACAACGTACCTGCAATCGATCCAATAATCTAATGATCGAAAACAGTCGGGTTTAAAAAATTAATTTAAACATATATTTAATTTTTGTATAATATACACTTCTATTAAATTTTACCAAGATAATAAATAATTTATATAATAATTATCTGTGTATTGATCATACCTCGAAAGTTAATATTATTATATGTTGCTTCTGATTATAATGGTATTGTCCACGATTTGGCATATTCCTAATCTTCATAAATGGCTTAAACATTCAAAATTTATCAAAAAAAAAAATTAAAAAAAAATTGTATGAATTGAATTGATTTTTATTTTGTTTTTTATCATAAAAATTAATCGTATATGCATGAGCGTGTAAGCCTTTGTTATATATTAGAGTGGACAAAATTATTGGAGGTTTTTGGTTATTATTTGGAACATGAATGAGAATCAATCATTGTGGATCAAACTAACTAAATTCACCTTCTTTCTTTTTCTTTTTTGGTTTTAAAAATAACTAGATTTTGATCCGCGCTTTAAAAGCGCGGAATATTTTATAGTAAAAAATTAAATTAACAATGTTACAAATGAATCGTTCTTTTACAAAAAAAAATGAATGAGAATCAAACAATAACTCAGCTCTGTTTGTCAACAGATGAATGCCTTACCCGCTCATGCATACACCATTCAAGCCAACGTGATAGTTAGGTTATGTTATTATTTTGAAATGATCACAAGTAAACAATAACCAAACCCGCTCATGCATACACTATTATTCGGTAAGAATATAGGATAAATTGACCACTTTTTAGAATTAACCTAATTAACCCAAATAATAGCCTAACCCGGTTTAAATATTAAACCAAATGCATGATCTATTATCAAAGCAAACCAGGCTTCTATTTATTACTCCCTCTGTTTCACTTTATTTGTTATTCTAGATTTTTACACTCAAATTAAGGAAACATTTAATTTTACATATTTTCAAGATAAAAACACAATTACCTATACATCTAACTACTTTTCAACCAATAGAAAAATAGAATATTATATAAAACTAATTAATTTTGTCTCGAAATTCTAAAACGATACTTATTTTGAAACGAATTTTTTTCTCTAGAATGACAATTAATTCGAAACGGAGGGAGTATAAGTGAACAATCCAACTAATAACCCAAGATAAATGTTTAATGAACCGTCGACTTTGACCAATATTCTTCAGTAAGCAATATTTTTTTTAATTTTTCTATTTTACACCGGAAAATCAAATTGAAAATGTGTCCAAATGGCGCTTTTTAAACCACGATTATGTTACATATATCTAAAGTGATATGGGATCAAGATCTTGGATGCAAAACTTTTTTACTTATTGATTGTTTCGATAGTGTGAACATTAAGGTAAGTTTCGGTAAAACCTGATGTTGATTCGAAAAAATATTCGTTTGAAGATTTGTTTTCGTAATCTGTTTGTTACATAATTGGGCTAAGTTGATTGTGGTTTATTAGTTTAGTAAATATTGATATTTATTAGATTTAGTCTTACCTTAGATAGACTATATTTTAGGGGTGGGTAGTTAATAACAGGTTATGCAAATATATATAAAGTATAGTTTTTTAAAATATTTTACCTAGAACCAAGTTGAGTCCAATTTTGTGATTCTGTTTTAATATTACACAAAACAGCAAGAACACAAAATAAATGCATAAACAAAAATTGAAACAAAAGGACAGTTTTTATGGTTTTTTCGATTTATGAATGGAAAAACAAATGCAAATAAGTATGAGATGCAAGGATAGATGTCACCTGAGTCAGGAGCTTTAGCTCTGATACCAAATGTTACAGCCCAGAATGCGGGTCGTCCGGATTGGTTGATGGATGTTCAAACGGATCAACCAAAGAAGTGATCGATTGGTCGATATGTCTAGAATCTACCTTGCAACCTAAACAAATGGGAAAAATGAGATGAGGTTTATGATATGATTAAAACAAAAACAATAAACAAAGGAAAAGGGATAGATATGGTAGAATCAAACTGCTGGATGTGTATCACTCTCAGCTTGATCAAAGGATGGACTTGAAGTGGATTTGCGGATGATGGTTTAATTGAATCTCTCAATCTGGTAGGATGATGACACGATGTGATTGACTCTCTCAACCTGTGTACTGAGCTTGTTTTATTTTCACAAACAAACTAGACTCACGAAATCAATAAGGCAACAAAGTATCTCATTTTGAATCCTAAAGATCGATATTTTACACAAAGAACACTTTTGCATAAACTGAATAAAATTTTATTAACTTGATGACTGAGGGTATTAGTTACAATGGGTCTGGGAGCTTATATAATGCTCAGAGACAAAGGTCCTAACGTTCTAAAACAAAAGGAAAAGGAAACAAATCAAAACAAAGAAAGAAATCGAAAAACTAGCCGTTGGAGCATTTTGTGGGATTTTGGCTCCAAGGAAAGAATCTGAGTTTCCTTGAACCTGGAAGGTTTTAATGGGTAAGTTAGCTTCCTGGAAACCTTCTTGATGGATTGGAAAGAGCTGATCTCGTGCATAGTCTAATGGAAAAAGAGATGTTGGACATATATTGCAAGAATCTCCAATATGGTAAGTTGGAGTTAATGGGGATCCTTCTGATCCTATGGCCTCTTGTGCATGGTAAGATGATGGAATAAACTCCTAATTTTTTGAATGGTCTTCTGGAAGTCTTGTTTTGATCAGAAAGTCTTCTGGTCGGAATTGATTGGCTGGTGAATGTTCAAACTGAAAGATTGTCCAATCTTTCCATAAACTGCTCGGTTTGGCCGGTTTTGGAAAATGAGCATAACTTCTAATTTTCGTGACAAAATCTCGTTATCTTGGGCTTCATGGAAAGCGAAGAAACTCTTCTTGACTTCTAAATTTGGTTTGGGCTTGGGCCGAATCTTTGTGGGGCTTAAATATTCTTCCAAAGTCGAGTACTCACATATGAACGGGCTGGGGAACCTCCAATTTGTAAAATTCATAACTCCTGGAACCCTGAATATTTTAGTCCGGGGCTGGACTCATTCTTGAGATTATAATCCATGAAAATTGGCCGTGTAATTAAATCTCTCCTGGTTTGAAAGATATGACATTTTTAGTGCACACATATCCTAATTGGTGACTTGGTTGGTTGATTAGGGTGTGGGGCTGGCCTCTGGTTCAGCTACTGGTTTGATGGTCACATCAACGTGTATGCTAAGGGAGCTGCTGCTTCCGAGGAAGCTACTTCATGCTATTCAGACGTTTAAAGGCTATCAGGTTCAGATCGAAGGTCAGTTTCAAATAGTGAGTCAAGTAAGTCGATGGAGATGATTTTTGTTGGACGTTTCATCAGATCAAGATCGAGTAACCAGAGTTGTTATGGTTGTGACTAGCCAGGTAAATATGGTCGTGATCCTTCAAGTGGGGAGTCTTGGATCTTTACGTCATTCACTCCTTGGTGGTTCCTGTGAAGAGTAAAGATGTACGGTTACCCTTACCATGAAGTTACCCGTCCTCATTACCTATACCTACGATGTCAGCTGTTGGACTTGTTCGCTTTTCCTTACCATTATTTCCGATCCAAGTGTAAGGCTACTTGGGTAGAGCCTACACTTTAGATTTTCTTAGACAGTCAAAACCCTTGAAAATTCCAATCATAGGTTTGCTTCTCATCCCATTGTGTGTTGTGTGCACTTTTAAAAATTTAGGAATGATTGAATAAATAAGTGAATGTGTGATCAAGGTGTCGTACGAGATCTTGCATATGGATGAAATTTTATGCCCATATTTTGGTTGACTCGGTAACAACACATAGTTGTAGTTCCCGAGTAGTGTCATAGATTTAGGGCAGATTCACTTTGATGAATTCAGGTATACCGTTCCTGGAAGTACTGTTGCCATTTAAAGATATGTTATGCCTTTAACATTCCTTAGTACTTCCGTTATAGCGATATGTTTCTATCTAGAGTGAGATTGGCTATCTAGTTACCGAGCTCAATTAGGATGTTGTTGAGGAAAGAAGTATTTGGAAGAAGACCAGTCACTGTTGGCCTACAGTGGTGTCCTACTAAGTATTGTTGCACGCTCATATCAGTCTGAAGAGTGGAAAAACTTTTTCGGGAAAAGGTGAAGTGTTGTATTTCATTATCCTGATCATTGGGAAAGTAGAAGATAATATGAAGCAGAATATAGGGAACAGTCTGATAATCATAGAATTCGAAGATATGTTTTAAGGCGCTGGAAACAGTGTAGACATCTAGAAGTAATCCATTCAATACTCTTGTGGAACACGGATTCACTGTATATTTTGGGCATCTTGCCACGGGATTCTAGCCAAGTTCAAATAGTAGTTAGAAGATTTGTTTGGAGAAAGGTTTCGCTCGACCTAGATCTTTGTAGTGGTGAGTACCCATGTCAATAATAAAGAAGAAGGACGAGAGTTTGTGGTTATTCTCATAGGTGGTTGAATCTATGGCATGATCATCATGGACAAGAATTAACTTTCAAGAACTAATGAATTGTTAAGATCGGTTGCAAGGGGCAATTAGTTTTCCAAGGTTGTTCGATGTACGCTTCACATTTTTAGTAATTGTTGCTGTTGGAAATTGGAAGTTATATTCTTAAGACCGTGAGTGTCTGAACAAAGAGTTATTTGCGGATTTAGAAAAGGTTGCTACTATTCAATAATGGTTGTGTCAAATCTCGGTTATCTATATTCAAGTTTCTTTGGATTGGCCGGCTACCATCACAAGTCTGTCCAAGATTTAGCAACATATCAACCGCTGAGATGATTGACTGAGAAAGGTGTTACATTGGATTGTGGTAAAAGGATGGAAGAAGTATGCAATCATTTAGAATACGACTCTGCGTCTATGCATATCTTAGATTCACATGAGCCTCACAAACGATATACAGTTGCATGGACACATTGTGTGTGGGTTTAGGTGTGCGTGATTCAAGACAATAGGTTAATCATTTATGCATCAAGGGAGCTAAAGAAGGATAAGGTAAATTATTCGAGGTATGAGCTGGAGTTGGCTGCGGTTTTGTTTACACATCAAATTTCGTAATCTCTTGAGTATGGAGAAAAGATGCAAGTGTTCACTGATAAAAGAAGGCATACGAAAAAATAATGCAGTTGCTTATGCTTAGAGGAGAGGAAAACTCAGTGTCGATGTTGAGAAGGATCTCAAGAATCATGAAGTTGAATTTAGAGTGATTTATTCGGTTGTCTTATAAGGAGAGAATGGAGAGCCTTAAAGATTGCAAGTAGTAAATCAAAATGGCTTGCTTATTTTTTTTATCTTGGAAACTCAGTTGCATGATGAAAACTTAAGGAAATAATGGGAGGAACTATATGAAGAGAATTTCAGAGAATGGTACGAGGACTATGTTGTATACAAATTCAGTAAGCAGAGACGTGAGAGGATGAACCCAAGACCTACCTAAGTTAAGCATGATGACTAGAAAAGATATGTCAAGTGAACCTTGAGGAAGATTGAAGAGTGCAAGAAAAAGGTATGACCATAAGGAATATGGAAATGCCATGACTGTTATGATATCAAAGGATGTATTAATATAGAAAGTCTGAAGTCGTCGTACAAGAGTATCTAGTTGGTGAATCAATCTTGATATAGATAACGCTGTTGGATCTATAGTTTCTGGTCAGAAGGAAGAAATCATTAAGAAAATGAACCAGACTTGAAAATGGGAAACATAAGAGAAATTGGAGTTGCTAAGAAGTTTTTGAAGAGGGCCTCAAATAGATCAGAAGTGTATTGAATATAATAAGGGAGATCATGCCTGGAATGGGTGTGTGTGTGTGTGTGTATTTGAGAATAGTACCATTGGTTTGGATGATGTTAGTGTGACTGATCGTGCATGTTTTTTCTTGATTGTTGAACGGTTAATCAAGTTGACATTACCAGATCCGAGATGTTACCTTCACGTATGGCACATCACCCTATGTTCCACGTTCCATGTTATTGCGATGAAAGGAAGGAATATAAAGAGGCAGATAGAAAGGTTTCAGAAGTAATGGTATTCAGAGACTCAAGATTGCCAAAAGAAGTATGCAGGCCATAGTTGATAGGAGTTGTGTAGTAGTAATGAATTTGGTCCTTGAATGTGGTTGCACTTAAAAGAAATGACCCAAATTGGAGAAATTGGGAAATCAGAAAATCTATTATTTGGTCAGTGCTGAGTTGTTGCTAGAGTGGAAAAGGTTATATGTTGAACAAAACTTCTTTAAGATACGCATTTGGAAATCTATGAGTCAATGTTGTGTAAACTTATATCAGTCCCAGTATGATAGAACTGCTAAAACCAGAAAACCTACAATACAAACTACATATTCTAAAGGTCCTTTGCGTCTAGGTAAACGTCGTATCAGAAGATTGGAGACTCTGGATATTTTGTAAGCTCAAGTATTTGGGGG